>JBBPMM010000618.1:0-16630 GCA_038090335.1 Solioccasus polychromus
CTCATGAAACAGGAGTAAGATGTCAGAGTGAAACAGGAATGGAGGTGTCAGGGTTGACACTGGAACAGAGATGTCAAGATGAAACTAGGGTAGAAGGTGTCAAGATGAAACGTGTAAGAGACTAGAACGTAACGCTAGGTTGGAGCGGAGTAAATGATGCAGAGTAAACTTAAGTAACGAAAAGGTATAAGGAGTGGAGTAATATGTCGGAATAAAGGCGGAGTAACGTCGGGATTGTCATGCCCATGACAGGTGCTATGAGGTAAAATGGGAGGATTCGGAAATGGGAAGAGTAGGATCAGGACTTGGGAAAAATAGGAAGTACTCAGAAAAAAGAATGGGAAAGAAAGCAGAAAGATAGGGAGAAAGAGTAAAAATCATAACACCTGGCTTGTTGTTACGCTGAGCTCGGTGGAAGACACGGATACACCTTCGTGGCAGTCCCAAGATGACTAGAACAAGAACGGTCATCTCCCAATAAAGGGTATCGATGCACACCTGAGGAAGTTCCTGCTGGACAGTAGCAAGAAAGAGTAAGACTTGATAAGTCATACTGCGATGTGTAACAAAGGCCCTTAAGACAGTGGCCTGGAGTATGGGAATGGTGGTAGTCTCACCCCTCCTGAGTGGCTTGCTGGTTACTAGGCTTGGATTGCATAGAACTAGCTGAGGTACATGGCTGTGGTGTCTCCCTATTTATAGGTAGAAGAGTGGCACACAGACCAGGAGAGGAAAAGGAAACTATCTAGAATGTTCTGGAGAATGAAGACTATAATGAGTAACCCTTAGCTCTGGTACTACAGGGCAAAATGGAAGAACTCGGAAGACAGGCAATATAGGAACAGAAGACAGGAAAGAATAGGAACGTCAATCGGGGAAAGTAGAAAACCTTGGAGAGAGTAGGAAGAAGAGGAAAAACCATAACATTACCCCCCTTCTAAATCCCAGATCACAGAGCTGGGCTATTATTCTCACCTCCAGAAGAAGAATGTTCCTTGATGACCCAAGCAGCAATGGGAGGGTTAGTAGATATACTAGGACAATAAGTAATCTTATGTCCTTGTTCTCCACAAGCATCGCAGGGTAAGCCTCAGCAATTACTTGTCTTATGACCTGGTGCCCATAGGAAACACTTAGGGCAATGATATTGATGGCATTCTATATACCAGTGGCCCCATTGTTGGCACTTGAAACATTGGCCCTGCCGATTAGGGAGGTCAGGAAGAGAGTCAATGTCAATGGGGTGGTTTGGGGTCCCAGGAGGGGAAGAAGGAGGTGATGGAGGAGGGAGAGTAGCAGGACAGGAAGCCAAGTGATCAGGGAGGGGATGCATCCACTCTGGTTGGGGTGTCCACATGGGTCTAGTGGGGTCTGGTATGGGTAGAGCGGGAGTATCATCATAAGACAAGAGACAGGGTTGTGTAGGAACTGAGTAAGGAGTTGGTCGTCGTCAAGGTTGATGGTGAGGTCTATGAGGAGGGGGGGAAGGAGAAGATGGGGGACTGGGAGAAGAAGGTGATATGAGTAGGAATTGAGGTTCTATTCTGGTGGTAATGGTTAGGGGATATCCCTGTTAACGAGTTTCTTCCAGAGGAGTAAGACCATCAATAAGGGACTGGAGTATGGGTATAGTAGAGGGTGGAATACAATTAACAAAGAACCAAAATCCTTCTCCATGCATAAGATCCAGGAGATGGTCCAACATTTGTTGGGTGGAATGGTCAATGGCTCATGTAAACACAGAGCTAACACCAGAGCGAGATCGTTGAAAGAGGAGATCAGTGGTGTAAACTTGATGGTATAAGCACACCATTGCTTGTAACAAGGTTGCTTGACTCCAGAGGGGGTCATGCTCAACACAGAAGAGTGGACAAGGGTCAGTGAGGACAGTACCAAAAAGGAGATGGTGATAAGATACTGGGAGACATTCAGCATAGATAGCAAAAGACAACATATCTGAAAGGTGATGGGTGAATGAAGTGAGAGTGGTTGAGTGGAGCTCAAAGATGTCGATGGGTTTTATACTCGAGTATCTTGGAGGCATTTCCTAGATTAGATTCTGGTTCCCAGGTGTTCTCAGAGGAGGAGTATCCTTTCCATTTTATGATGTATTGTCTCCAACCTTGTGTTTCTCAGTGATTAAGGATGTCTTCGATTTTCCACTCTTCTTCACCCTCTATCTCCTCTGACAGGGGTTTTAAGAAATTGGGGCCGTGTTCAGGAGTCTCCCAATAGGACAATAAGAGTGAGGCATGAAAGATGTTGTGGATTTTCTAGGACGGGGGCAAACAGAGTTCATAGGTGAGAGGAGAGACAACTTTTGAAATTTCAAAAGGCCCTTCTCATCAAGGGAGGAGTTTCTTGGAAGTATGGCAGAAACGAAGGTTCTGTGCTTCCAGCCAGACCTTATCTCCAACCCTCCATGGTTTGAACTTGGAAAAGGTTCTTTCTTCATGATCTGGATGGAATTCTTGTGAGCTGCAAGAGCTTCTTTTCATGCCTCTTCCAGGAGAGAAAGACATTTTTCCAGGGCAGGAATAAACATCTTTTCAAGAGGGGGGTATTCCCTTGGTTCGTATCTGAGTATGAGGGAGAATGGAGTCTTTTGGATAGAGGCATGGACATTGGAATTATGGGAGAATTTGGCCAAAGGAAGAAGATCTACCCATTTATCTGAGTGACCTTTGGAGAAGATTCGGAGGTAGGTTTTGAGGGACTGGTTTGCTCATTCAGTTTCTCCATCCATCTGTGGATGGTATGTGGTAGAAAGATGGAGATCATAGTTGAGAAGCTGGGAAAGTTCCTGAGCAAAGGCAGAGGCAAATTGAGGGCCTTGATCAGAGATGACAGATGAGTGAAGACCGAAATGAGGAAAAACTTTTTCCAAAAAGAGCTGAGCTACCCCTTCTGCATCAATAGTTTTGGAACATGGGGAGAAAATTACCCCCTTCATAAGGCCATGGTCAACCATGACCAAAATAGAGTCAAAACCACAAACCAGAGGAAGATCCATGATAATGTCCACTGAAATTTGTTCAAAAGGGCGGGAAGCAGTGGAAGGAAGCAGAGATAGGGGAGGAATGGTCAGGTGAGTGTTCACCTTGTTCTGTTGGCAAACAGCACAGCCGGAGATGAAGCAGCATACAAAGGTGGATAGACCAGGCCATTAGAAGTCATGAGCAACAAGGGCATGAGTGCAGAAAATACTGCCATGACCCCTGACGAAGGAGCAATGAACCGAGGATACTATGTCATGCCAAAGAGATTCTGGGACATAAAGGCAAGTGTGGAAATAAAGTTTCCCATCAGCAAAAGACCAGTCATGCAGAAAAGAATGGGGAAATAAGGGGGAGTCTTTCATAGACTTGGCAATAGCATTGAGGACAAGAGGATTGGAGGAGGACGACTGGGTGATTTTCTCAGAGAGAGCAAGGTTGATGGTGCGAACAAAAACATCGTTGGGAAGAAGAGTGACAGCTTGATTGTCATCAGCCATATCCACATGATCTTGTCAGGAAAGTGCATCAGTGTTACGCTAGGGCTTAGCAACCTAGCTAGTAGTGGGTATGGTAGACTCGATAGAAGAGTCGGTGACGGCGACTAGGCCAGATGCCTACAAGGATGACGACGAGGAGAAAAGTCCCTTCTTGGACAAAGGCGTGTCGTATGGCGATATCTCGTTGAGCAACAACGGCGATGAAGACGATAACGTTAAAAGGCAGTTTGAGAGGACTTCTCACCCTTAGGGTGGCTTGCTGGTTACTAAGCTTTGGTTGCGTAGAACTAGCTAAAGTACATGCCATGACGACTGGGTATTTATAGGGTGTTGGTCAGTGCACAGACCAAGCATGAGAAAGGAATACTTCTAGAATGTTCTGGAGTATATTACTAAAATGAGGCAAAGCACAGCTCCGGTGCTGCGAGAATAAAGGGTATGCTTAAGTAAGAGGAAAATGAATAGGGGAGTCCTTGCTCGTAACATTACCCCCCTCTTAGGCGTTTGAAGTCTCTTTTCAAACATCTTCTTCATCCACAGGAGGGTTATTCCCCGACGAAAGAGGACAGTAGTTCCTTGGGTGGTTGGTTTGTCCGCATGAGGAACAGGGTAGTCCCTTGCAGAGTCGAGCGGGGTGTCCAGGGGCCCAAAGGAAGCAATGAGGGCACCGGAATTTGATACATTCTCCGTGCCAATGCCCCCACTCTTGGCATTTGAAACATTGACCTAGTCGAGGAGGAGTCTGGGGCTGTTCTACGATGATAGGGTTTGCTGGTGACCCAGGGGATGCGTCTGAGATGATGGCGTCTCGGTCTACCGGAGGGGGAACAGGAAGAGTCGGAGATACTGGGCTCCCGTAAGAAGATGAAGATGACGTGGACAAGGGTGGGGTCTCTATCCTCATTCTTGGATAGGGACTGGGATTGCGCCCTCGTCTCTGTAGGGTTCTTGTTGGGGTGGTAGAAGGAGGGGTAGGTGTCCGCGGATGGTAGATGGGGGATACAGGATGTGGAGTAGAAACTTGCCGGGAATAGGCCGGCGGGTGAGCAGGGCTGGCAGGCACCAGCCGCGGGGTGATGTGGGAGGTGTTGACGGCGATGAGACCATCGTAGACGTCCTCTTCGGACGGCGTCAGGGAAGTAATGAGAGGAACCAGGAGATGTTGTAGGGCGGAGTTGGGTACACAATTGACAAAGCCCCAAAACCCCTCGTAATGGAGGAGATCGAGGACGTGGTGGCGGATAAGGGACTGGGAGTCAGAGAGCGTCTGTTGGGTGGAGTGGGAAGCGGAGGAGTGCAGTCTTTTGTAGAGGAGGTGGTGGGTCAGCGTTTGGTGGTAGAGACATACTAAAGCCTGTAAGGTGATAGCACGGTCCCACAGACCGTCTTTTTCGAGGAGGAACATCGCTCGGGGGTCGGCAAGGATGCCAGCATAGAGGAGACGTCAATGGTGGTCGGGGAGTCGTTGAGCATAGACACGGATAAAAGAAGTGGGAGCAGCAGTGTTTGAAGACATGATGGTGGGACGGGTTCAAGAGTGGTTGGGTCGGAGTTTAAAGGTTTCATCAACTTTTATACTCTTTTAATGCTTCCGAGGCATTACTCAAATTGGATTCGGGTTCCCATGTATTTTCAGAAGAGGAGTAGCCCTTCCATTTTACCAAGTATTGTTGTCGTCCCCGCGTTCCTCGGTGGTTAATAATGTCTTCTACTTCCCATTCTTCTTCACCTTCTATTTCTTCTGATGGGGGTTTAAGGAAGTTTGGTCCATGTTCTGCCGTTTCTTTGTAGGGAGAGAGGAGAGAGGCGTGAAACACATTGTGGATCTTCCAAGAAAGAGGGAGTTTCAACTCGTAGGCAGTAGGAGAGATCACCCTAGTGATTTCGAAAGGTCCCTCTCATCTGGGTAACAGCTTCCGTGAAGTGTGACGAAAGCATAGGTTCTTTGCTTCTAACCACACTTTATCACCTACTTTCCATGGTATGAATTTAGAATGAATTCTTTCTCTCATGATTCGTGCGGTGTTCTCGTGAGCAGCTAGTGCTTCCTTTCTAGCTTCCTCTAAGAGGGAAAGTCGTTTTTCCAGAGCAGGAATAAACGTTTTTCCCAATGGGGGGTAGGCTCTCGGTTCATATCTGAGCATGAGGGAGAAAGGGGACTTCTTTGTTGATGCATGGATGTTGGCATTATGAGAGAACTCCGCCATTGGTAATAAGTCGACCCATTTATCCGGTCGACCTTCTGAGAAGATTCGAAGATAGGTTTCCAGGGATTGGTTTGCCCTTTTGGTTTCTCCATCAGTTTGGGGGTGATAAGCGGTAGAGAGTTTGAGCTTGTATCCTAATATTCTGGATAGTTCTCTGGCAAAAGCCGAAGCAAATTGAGGACCTCGGTCCGATATCACGGAAGAGTGGAGTCCGAATCTAGGGAAAACTTTTTGGAAAAATAGTTGAGCCACCCCTTCCGCATCGATGTTCTTGGAACAAGGAGAGAGGATTACCCCCTTAGTAAGTCCGTGGTCGACCACGACCATGATGGAATCAAGGCCTCGAACAGGAGGTAGGTCCGTAATGAGGTCAACTGAAATTTGATCAAAGGGACGGGTGGTGGAAGAGGGGATGGGAGAGAGAGGTGGAATGGTGGGGTGAGTGTTGATCTTATTCTGTTGGCAAATCGCACATCCTGAAATGAAGCGGTGGACAAAAGAGGAAAGCCCAGGCCACCAATAGTCGTGGGAGATGAGGGCGGTAGTGCGAAAAACACCGCCATGACCCCCTGCAGGTGAAGTATGGATGGACGAGACAAGGTCATGGCGAAGGGAAGTAGGAATATAAAGACGGTTTTTGTAATAAAGTTTACCGTCGTCGAAGGTCCAATCGTGGGCAGCGGAATGAGGGAAAAGTGGGGAGCCAGACAAGGATTTGGATGAGGCATCCAAAACAAGGGGATCAGATGTTGAAGAGTCGGCGATCTTCTGGGCAAGGGAGGTGTCAATGGCTCGGGCGAAGACCGAATCAGGTAAGAGAGTGGTTGTGGCATTATCGTCGGTGGTATCGACGGAAGCTCGTCGAGAGAGAGCATCTGCGGGTCCCATATGGGATGCTGGTAGATGGGTAAAAGAAAGATCAAAGTCTTGAAGGAAGAGGAGCCAACGAGCCTGGCGACGTGAGAGCTTTCTTGGTTTGCGGAAGTAAGTAAGATTCTTGTGGTCGGTGAGTATAGTGACTGGGTGTTTAGTGCCTTGGAGGTAATGGCGCCATTCATAAAGGGCATGGATAACAGTGAGGAGTTCTCGATCGTAGATGTCGTAGTTACGCTCAGCAGGGGAAAGAGTCTTTGACAAATATGCACAAGGATGAAGATCACCGTTAACATCCTTCTGCATGAGGACTCCTCCGGTAGCAACCAGGGAGGCATCCGTCATGACAAAAAATGGTTGGAGTGGATCAGGGAGTTGGAGGACTGGTGAAGTGAGGAAGAGGTTTTTGAGAGTTGAGAACACATTTTGTTGTGGTTGATCCCAATGCCACGTGGAAGATTTCTTTGTTAAGTCAATGAGGGGTTGAGCAATAGAGGAAAAATTGGCAATAAACTTCTGATAGAAGTTACAGAATCCCAAAAACGATCGGACTGCTCGAACGGAGCGAGGAGGTTCCCAAGAGTGAATAGCTGTCAGCTTAGATGGATCCATGGCAGCTCGATGATTCCCAATAATCATGCCTAAGTATTCAACTTCAGTGGCATCGAAGACACATTTGGATAATTTTAGTGATAGACGAAGATCTCGGAGTCGTTGGAGGACTAGTTTGGTGCGAGCAGTATGGGTGGTGTGGTCGGAGGAATGAATGAGAATATCATCCATATAAATGACGATCCACCCTTTGGATAAAAGGTCTCAGAAAGCGTCGTTCATAAAGGCTTGAAAGGTAGCTGGGGAGTTGCAGAGACCAAAAAACATGACCATTGGTTCAAATAGACCAAACGGGGTAATGAACGCCGCTTTCCAGCGATCTTCTGGTTTAATAAGGATGTTATTGTATCCCCATCAAACGTCGAACTTAGTGAAGATGGTGGAAGCTCTGAGCTTATCGAGGAGATCAGAGATAAGCGGTAAAGGATATGCATTCTTTACAGTGTGGGAGTTGAGGTATCGGTAGTCCTGACAGGGATGTAGGGAGCCGTCTTTCTTTCCAACAAAGAAGAACGGGGAGGCTTGGGGAGATTTTGATGGGACAATCCGTCCAGTTCTTAGGTGTTCATCTACAAATTCCTGACAAGTTTGTAATTCTTTCGGGTTGAGGGGGTATACTTTGGCAACTTTTGGGATGAAGGAGTCGGTTAATTCGATGGTATGGTCAAATGGTCGAGACGGGGGAAGGAGATCATGTGTCTTTTCGCTGAACACATCCGAGTAGGAGCTGTATTGTTTGGGAAGAACATGCTCCTTTTGGGGGGTGTTCGTCGCGACTTGTGTTGCAATAGTTGTTTTTCGGAGGGACACGACTAAATATCATTGATCATTAGGTAAGTCAGGACTGGGGAGGTCGGGTATGGAGATTTTCCTGGCGGTCCAGTTGATTATAGGGTTTACTTTCGTAAACCAGGGGAGTCCTAGGATTGCTCGGTCTTCTCCACAGTGGAGTACCAGGAAACGAACCACTTCCTCTCGAGTTCCAATTTTGAGGACAAGTTTGACTTCTTTCCTAATGATCCCTCCCTGGTTTATCGTTCCATCTACGTTAGAGGCTTTTATTGGAACACGAAGTCAAGAGCAAGGGAATTGGTATTTTGCAATGATGGTAGGGTCAACGAAGTTTTCTGTGGCGCCCGAGTCTAACAGAGCTTTTACTTCGGCGGTTTTTGTCCCATGAGATAAGGTTATAGGAATTCGGATTGATTTTTCCTTCTTACTAGTACAAATCATGGGAGCTAATCATTCTGGAGGAGAAGACGCCGGTACTTTCCTCCTCTTTAAAAATCCAAGTCCTGATGAGTGGTTACTCGAGCCACCATTTCTTCCGCTTCTTCTTCCTCGAAGCACGTCTTTAGGACTCGAATCATCTCCTTTGGGTCCACTTTCTTTCCTTCCAGAACTTTAAGGTACTTGTCAAGGTCCGAGGATTCTTTTACGTCGACTTTTGTAGAAACAGCGGCGGCTCTGGCTGGGTTCCGAGGAGGACGAGGAGGGGAAGTTGATTCTTTGGAGTCTTTTGGGTGGTTCCTGGCAACGCATCCTTTTCGGTGACAAATGAAACACCTCCCTTCCTTGATATGCCTGGCCTTTTCTACTGGGGAGAGGCGTACGGCGTCTACTTCCATGGCGTTTGGATCTCTTCTGTTCCCTCCTATATTTCGCCATCCTAGTCCTCGTCTCATGTCTTTTATCCTTTCCTGTTGGGTGTGGAATTTACTTGCTTGTTCCATCCATCCCTTTAGGGTTGTTGGAACGTTACTCATAGAGAGGATGTTTGTTACTAGTTTTTCGTCTAGTCCTCGTCCAAAATTGTCGATGAGCGAATCTTCATCGACTACTCAGGCTTGAGACGCGGCTAAGGAGAAGTCTGCGACGTATTTTGCGAAGCCGTCTTTGTCCTTAGTGTTCTGGGAGAGAGTCTGAAGGGTTTGTCGGGCTCTGTTGGCCACGTCAAAGGGGAAGAAGGTCTTTGAGAAGTCTTCGGCCATCTTGGTAAAGGTTTTATCTGTGGCAAGGATTTCGGGGTCCTCTAGTTTATAGAACCATCCTTCGGAAAACGTTCTTCCTCTTCCCTTGCTCATTTTATTGAGGGCGGTTAGAAGCATAGACTTTTCATCATAGAGATCTGCATTCATGGAAAAGTACGCTTTCATGGCCATCATCCATCGGACAGCGTCTTCGGAGTCCCCAGAAAAGTCATCGGGGAGACTGGCTTTTAGTTCAGATCAGGACATTTTCCTTGTTTCTGTTCGTCGAGCCCTTTCTCTTTCCTGTTCTTCTTCCTCCCTTGCTATCCTTCTACTTTCTTTGGCTACCTGTCGACGGAATTCCTCTCGTTCCACTTCTTCTCTTCTTCTTTCTTCTTCTTCCCTTAGGAGGCGATCGATAGTCTCCTGATCGAATTGATGTAAGGTATCCACCTCTGTTTCGGTGCTGGATTCCGAGGAATCGGTTAGATCAGAGGGTGTGGGGGTGTAGTCTGGGTTGGCAGCGTTACACGAGGGTCCTTCAGCAAAAGGGGAGGGGAAGACGTCGGAATAGGGAGTAGAGTGGGGTTTCTTCTTTTTCTTTCTATAGGTAGAAGGGTAAGCCAGACCTTGAGGAGGTACTATGGTGGAGATAGAGGGTGACCCTTTCTAGATAGAAGGGTCGTAGATGATAGCTAGTTCTTTTGTTACACTAGGGCTTAGCAACCTAGCTAGTAGTGGGTATGGTAGACTCGATAGAAGAGTCGGTGACGGCGACTAGGCCAGATGCCTACAAGGATGATGATGAGGAGAAAAGTCCCTTCTTGGACAAAGGCGTGTCGTATGGCGATATCTCGTTGAGCAACAATGGCGATGAAGACGATAACGTTAAAAGGCAGTTTGAGAGGACTTCTCACCCTTAGGGTGGCTTGCTGGTTACTAAGCTTTGGTTGCGTAGAACTAGCTAAAGTACATGCCATGACGACTGGGTATTTATAGGGTGTTGGTCGGTGCACAGACCAAGCATGAGAAAGGAATACTTCTAGAATGTTCCGGAGTATATTACTAAAATGAGGCAAAGCACAGCTCCGGTGCTGCGAGAATAAAGGGTATGCTTAAGTAAGAGGAAAATGAATAGGGGAGTCCTTGCTCGTAACAATCAGCAGGTCCCATTTGGGAACCAGATTGATGAACAAAGTGAAGATCAAAGTCCTGCAAGAATAAAAGCCAATGAGCTTGTTGACAAGAGAGTTTTTGTGGTTCTCGGAAGTAAAACAGATTCTTATGATCGGTGAGAATCATAACAGGGAAAGAAGTCCCTTGTAGGTAATGATGCCATTCATATAGGGCATGAATGATGGCAAGTAGCTCCCAATCATAGATATCATAGTTTTGTTCGGCAGGGGATAGGGTTTTGGACAAGTAAGCACAGGGATGAAGATCTCCATTGGCATTCTTTTGCATAAGAACACCTCCAGTGGCCACTAGAGAGGCGTCGGTCATCAGGAAGAAAGGGGAGGTGGTATCGGGAAGGCAGAGGACAGGGGTGGTGTTATGCTGAGGCTAGTAACTCAGCTAGTAACTGATGTGATAGAATTGATGATAGACTCTAATCTGTCGATGTGGTAATCCCAAGATTACAAGGATGATGATAGTGGTATCCCAGGTAAGGATGTTGACTCATCCCAAGGGGTTCTCCTGTGCAATGGTAGCAAGGAAGAGAATAAGGCGATAACATACTCCTCTCCAATTAAGGGAGGCTTCCAAGCAGGTGTACTGGACAATGGGAATGGTGATAGGTCTCGCTCCATGAGTGGCTTGCTGGTCACTAGGCTTGGATTGCATAGAACTAGCTAAGGTACATGGGTAGGAAGTCTATCTATTTATAGGTAGGAGAACTGTGCACAGACCAGGGTGGAAAAGGAAACTATTTAGAATGTTCCAGAGAATACTAACTATAAATGGTAGCTCTCAGCTCTGGTGCTTCGAGGTAAAAATGGGAGAAATTGGAAATGGAAAAAATAGGGACAAGACTCAGGGAAGATAGGAAATATGTGAAGAGAACAGGAGAAAAGAAATATAGGGGTAAGAGTAGAACCATAACAGGTGGACATAAAGATCTGTTGAAGGGTATGAAAAGCAGTTTTGTGGGTGTTAGACCAATCCCAAACAGTTGACTTTTTGGTGAGATCGATAAGGGGTTGGGCAATGGTAGAGAAATTAGCGATAAATTTCTGATAGAAATTGCAGAACCCAAGGAAAGATCGTACTGCTTTTACAGATGTAGGAGGTTGCCATTCCTGAATGGCCTTCAACTTCATAGGATCCATGGATGCCTGATGATGACTGATAACCATTCCCAGATATTCCACTTCAGAGACGTTGAAAGAGCACTTCAAAATCTTCAATGAAAGGTGGAGATCTTTGAGGCATTGAAGAACTCATTTCATTCGAACGGTATGTTCAATGGGGTCAGAGGAGTGAATGAGGATGTCATCCATATAGATAACCACCCATCCTTCTGAGATAAGATCATGGAATCCATCATTCATGAATGCCTGGAACATAGCAGGGGAATTGCATAACCCAAAGAACATAACTGTCAGTTCAAAAAGACCAAATGGTGTAATGAATGCTGCCTTCCATCAGTCTTCTGGTTTGATGAGGACATTATTATATCCCCATTGTACATCAAATTTGGTGAAGATAGTCAAGTCCTTCAGTTTATCCAGAAGATCAGAAATGAGAGGAAGGGGATAAGCATTCTTAACCATATGCAAGTTGAGGTACCTGTAATCCTGACAAGGTTGTAGAGAGCCATCTTTCTTTGGCACAAAGAAGAAAGGAGATGCCTGAGGGGACTTAGAGGGTACAATTTGCCCAGTCTGAAGATGTTCATCAACAAACTCCTTACATGTCTCCATCTCTTTAGGGTTAAGAGGATAAACTTTGGCGACCTTTGGAACAAAGGATTTGTTGAGATCAATACCATGATCAAACGGTCAGGATGGGGGAAGGAGATCATGAGTTTTCTCCTTGAATACTGAAGCGTACTCTTTATACATATTCTGGGGGAAGGACCTTTTCTTTCTTTGGGGCGGCAATGGCAGCTTCAGTAGCGATGGTAGTCTTTCATAATGATTCCACTAGATATCATTGTTCCAGAGCCTCTCCTTCTGCATTATGGTTTTCGGGTAAGTCAGCAATAGAGACGACATGGTTCGTCCAATTGATTTTTGGATTGACTTTGGTGAACCAAGGAATTCCTAAAATCACCCGATCCTCTCCACAGTTTAACACAAGAAAATGAATAACTTCCTCTCATTGTCCAACTTTTACAGCTAGGAAGGTTTCCTTTCAGACGTATCCTCCCTTATTGGCAGAACCGTCAGCATTGGATGACTTTATAGGTGAAGGTAGTCGTCTCATTGGGAACTGGTACTTGGCAATGGTAATAGGATCAATGAAGTTCTTGGTGGCCCCAGAGTCGAGGAGGGCTTTAATTTCAGCAGTTTTTGTTCCATGAAAGAGAGAGATAGAAATATGGATTGATTTCTCTTTCTTACTGGTACAAAAGATAGGAGCGGAACATTCAGGAGGAGAAGACGCTGATGCTTTCCTCCATTCTAAAAACCCTGAATCTTCTCATCTAGGGACATCTTAGAGACCCTTTCCTCGTCTTCTTTGAAGCATGCCTGCAAAACTCGTACGAGTTCCTTATAATCTACCTTCCATCCTTCAAGGACTTTTAGGTATCGGTCTAGATCAGAAGATGGGGGAGGTTCTGGCACCTTAGGTGGTTCTGGAGTGGAGACAGCTGCGACTCTCGATTGGTTCTGGAAAGGATTGTTGGATCATACAGGGGTAGATCCTTCAGACTTCTTATCATCATGAGTATGGTTACGAGTGGTACATCCCTTCTTGTGGCAAATAAAGCATTGCCCTTCCTGGATGTGGTGAGCTTTCTCGACAGGGGAGAGTCGAATAGTATCAACTTCCATGGCATTGGGATCCCTTCTATCATTAGAGAAGTTTCTCCATCCTAGACCTTTACACATATCCTTGATATGTTCCTGTTGTGCATTAAACTTGCTAGCTTGCTCCATCCATTCTTGGAGTGTAGTTGGGACAGTGGCCATAGAGAGGATATTGGTGGTAATCTTCTCATTTAACCCTCTCCCAAAATATTCGATAAGAGCTTCTTCGTCAGAAAGCCCAGTCTGAGCAGCAGCAAGGGAGAAGTCTGCGATGTATTTGGCAAAACTGTCCTTGTCTTTAGTATTCTGGGTAAGATTACAGATGGTTTGTCGAGCTTTGCTAGCAGTACATATCATAGGGGAAAAAGGTCTTTGCAAAGTCAACGGCCATGATATTGAAAGTTCACTGGTCATTGGGAAGGGTGGGACTTTCTGGACAGTAGAACCAACCTTTGGAAAAAAAATTCCCTCTACCTTTACTCATCTCATTGAACATAGTAAGCATCTTTGCTTTATTGTCATAGAGATCCTCATTCATCTTAAAGTATGCTTTCATGGCAAGCATCCATTGTACTGCATCTTCAGAATTGCCCAAGAAGTTGTCAGGGAGTCCTGCCTTGAGCTCCATAGCTTTAGCCATAGCTTCTCTTCGACAGTTAAGGTATTCAGCTACCCTTTGGCTTTCTTCTTCTGCTAAGGCTCGTCTCTGTTCTCGAGAAGCTTCTACTCTTCTCTGGATCTCTTCTTCGTCTAGTCCTTCCTGGACAAGTCTCTGAGCCAAGTTGCAGTCTTGGTCATTGTCGAACTCCTGCTTCCAGTCAACTTCCTGTTGTGGGTCTTGTTTGACGTTAATGGGGGTCTCCTCGTGAGACAGTTCAGGGAGTGACATAGTTCACTCAAGTGGGATAGAGGAAGAGGTGGAGGCGAAGGGGATGGAGTAAGGGTTAAGGGATCTCTTCTTCTTCTGATAGGGTGTAGGGTACACAGGCCCACAAGGTGGAGTAATGGTGGATAGAGGGGTTCTGTCTGCTAAGTAGGGGACAATGAGAAGAGCTATGTTACGCTAGGGCTTAGCAACCTAGCGGCGACGTTCGAGACGAGCTCGGTAGAATAGGCGATGCCGTGGATGCGGCCAAATCCCTATGACTATCAGAACGAAGAGGCGGGTTCCCTCTTGCAAGAAGTGGAATCGGATGGCAAGATCTCGATGGGCTACGACGGCGATGAAGACGAAGGCTTGGAGGCCTAGTCTTTCGATAGGGATCAAGAGGCCGATGTGAGGCAGCTTGAACTAGGACTGGTGGATCTCACCCTTAAGGTGGCTTGCTGGTTACTAAGCTTGATTTGCGTAGAACTAGCTAGAGTACATGGTGGACGTAGAGGGTATTTATAGGTCCGCGACGGTGCACAGACCAAGTACATAATTGGTAGTCTTACTAGAATGTTCCAGAGAATATTCCAAGAAAGGGGTGCACAGCTCCGGTGCTGTGAGCAAAAGAGATAGCTAAGGCAAAGAAGGAAATAGGGGTCCGTAGGTTCGTAACATTACCCCCCAACTAAGCTTTCTTGAAGGCCTCTTCAAGATTCATCGTCACTGTTCGTGGGTGGGTTATTCCCCCTAACGAAGGGGCACGCGTCGAGAGGATGTCCGCTTCTCCTGCAGTGGGAGCACCATCGAGTTGGGCACATCCTAGCAGGGTGACCCGGTGCCCACAAGAAACAGTGAGGGCATCGAAAGCGAATACATTCTCCATGCCAATGTCCCCATACCTGACATTTGAAGCACTGTCCGAGTCGAGGAGGATTCCGAGGGGAATCGACATCGATGGGGTTAATGATGGTTCCCGGAGCAGTATCCGCGATGATTGTGTCCCGGTCGACTTGCGAAGGGGGAGTGGGTATCGTGGGAGAGATAGGGCTCCCATAGGACGTGGAAGAGGAGGTAGATGATGGCGGAGTTTCTATCCTCAGCCTAGGGTAGGGACTGTCTGGTCTTGTTCGCCGGCGAAGGGTCCGTATGGGAGACGAGGTGGGGGCAGGAGATGGTGTTCGTGGGTGGTAGGGAGGGGATGCAGAGGGGGAGCGTTGAGACGGGTAGGCGGGAGGAGCTATTGGTCCGCTGGGGACAAGTCGGGGAGTAATATGAGAGGTTTGGACGGGTATTAAACCGTCATAAACATCTTCTTCAGAAGGGGAGAGGGAAGTGATGAGCGGTATGAGGAGGTGCTGGAGAGAAGAGTTGGGGATTCGGTTGACGAATCCCCAAAAGCCTTCGTAATGTAAGAGGTCGAGGACATGGTGACGGATGAGACCTTGGGAGTCGGCGAGGGTTTGGTGGGTGGTGTGGGACGCTCCAGAGTGAAGACGTTCATAGAGGAGGTGGTGAGTAAGGGTTTGGTGGTACAAACGTACCAAGGCCTGGAGGGTGATGGCTCGGTCCCAAAGGGGGTCTTTTTCGATGAGGAACAATGCTCGGGGGTCGGCGAGGATACCCGCGTAAAGAATGCGGCGATGATGATCAGGGAGGCATTGGGCATAGACTCGGATGAAGGTGGTGGGGGCAGCGACGTTGGAAGGCATGATGGGTGTAGAGGGTCAAGAGTGGTTGAGGCGGAGTTTAAAGGTTTCGTCGTCTTTTATAGTCTTCCAAAATTTCGGATGCATTTCCTAGATTGGATGGGGGTTCCCACGTATTTTCGGCCAATGAATACCCTTTCCATTTTATGAGGTATTGCCATCGTCCTCGTGTTCCTCGGTGGTTGAGAATATCCTCCACTTCCCATTCTTCCTCGCCTTCTATTTCTTCAGACGGGGGTTTTAAGAAGTTAGGACCGTGTTCGGCAGTTTCTCGATAGGGTGAGAGAAGGGAGGCGTGGAAAACGTTGTGGATTTTCCAGGAAGGGGGGAGTTTCAGTTCGTAAGCTAGGGGTGATATTACTCTGGTGATTTCAAAGGGTCCTTCTCGTCTAGGTAATAGTTTCCGTGAGGTGTGACGGAACCAGAGGTTTTTGGCTTCTAACCACACTTTATCAGCTACTTTCCATGGCTTGAACTTAGAATTGATTCTTTCTCTCATGATCCGAGCGGCGTTCCGATGAGCGGCAAGTGCTTCCGTGCGGGCTTCTTCTAGGAGGGAAAGTCGTTTTTCCAGAGCAGGAATAAACGTTTTTCCTAAAGGTGGATAAGCTCTGGGTTCGTAGCCAAGCATGAGGGAGAACGGGGTTTTCTTTGTGGAGGCATGGACATTGGCGTTATGGGAGAATTCTGCCATCGGTAATAGGTCGACCCATTTATCGGGTCGACCCTCAGAAAAGATACGGAGATAGGTTTCCAACGATTGATTGGCTCGTTCAGTTTCTCTGTCAGTTTGGGGGTGATAGGCAGTGGACAGTTTTAGATCGTAGTCGAGGATTCGAGACAATTCTCTAGCAAATGCTGAGGCGAATTGGGGTCCACGGTCGGATATTACCGAGGAATGGAGACCAAATCTAGGGA
>JBBPMM010000619.1:0-16555 GCA_038090335.1 Solioccasus polychromus
TTGCGACAGGAGTTGATGCACGAGTCTTTCTCTCCCTCCGTCCCGGATCGAAAGACGTATGGCAAAAGCTGTGCCTTGCTGCGATGCGTAACGCCACAAAGCAAGAAGACATTGCTTACTCTCTCTTTGGTATATTCGACGTCTCCATCCCCGTCACGTATGGAGAGGGTCTGCAGCGCGCACTCGGCCGGCTCCTGAGCGAGGTTCTGAATCATTCAGGAGATGCCACTATCCTAGCATGGACGGGGAGGGCGTCCGAATACAACAGCTGTCTACCTACAGAGATTACAGTCTACCGTGAGCTACGGTCTCCCTATACTCCGACTCCCATCGAAAACGGCACGATGGAATAATTGGTGGCAGATCTACAGACGTCATTCGAGTCGGCACTTGTGTTATATGACCGTGTTATCAGTCGTCGATCACCCCGCTTCTCCGGGCGTCTTCTGGCCTTACCATGCATAGTGTTTCCATTACTACGTCTCTCGACTGGAATAGGGGAACCTCGGCGCGTTTATCGCGCCGCGTTCGGTGGACTCGGGAACATCGAAATAAAAACGACAGATGACCTGTCCACCTTTCCGACTCTATTCGTCGTACATCCGTGGTTGCAGAGTCTCGCTGATCCTGCTCCTCCCAACGAGAATTTCGTGTTCAACATTGCTGCCGGGCCACCGCTCGATGAAAACGACGAGTATGAGAATGCCACTACAGCCACCATGCCAAGTCCGTCCCCTTCACATCAACCCTATCTCGACAAGCGAACGAGGGCGCTGCGGCTCTTTGCGCGTCTCCGACAACCCTTTGGGGGGCTGGTGCTCGCTCCTCTGTCAAACCGAGAATACAAGCGTGTCGCGTCGGATCATCTTATAACTGCTCAACTACTTCAGGAAGTCACGCCCGACCAGTTGGTTCCATTAATACACACGATAGACGTCGTCTAGTTCATATCGTTCGTCGGTTTTTTTCGTCAAATTTGTTTGCTATCTCGTTCTCATTGCTATGGTCAGCATGTCTAATATCATGGTATTTTGTAGTATGGCACTCGTTGTATTACTCGTATATTCTTCTTCTTAGGCGTATCTATTCGCGCAATCTGACGTTTGAGACCCTACCCAAGTCGATCCCTTTTCTCGTGCTCAATGCCACAGTGCATCAGGAGGGTGTCGTCGGTGAACAACAGACATGGCAAGAAGACTGCAAGGATCACACGCAATGCAAGTGAATCGATCTACTTCTTTCTCCTTTGAACAAGTCAACATGGACGTGAAGCTGCTACCGTGATGACGGCAGGAACATGACGACGAATGGGAGCACGAGGGCGACGGGACTCACCGATGGGGACTTGATACAATGATGACGCGGGGCAACGACAGGGTCGCAAGGACGACGAAGATGGCGAGGGACATGAGGGCGATGGGGACATCAGTCCGATCCAGCCGCCCCATCATCGGTCGGAGTACATTTCCCCCAACGATCCCAAGGCACTTCTGACGATCACCATACCCACCTTCTTACCCCCGCCCCCGAACCAGTCCCACAACGCACGGGGTTTGCCTCGTAGTGGTTGATGGCTAAGATAGCTGCGACTGTTGCGTCTGGAATCTGCCGCTTGCAGGTCAAATCCCCATGGACTCCACCGGTCGAGACGGCTGTCACGGAGAGAGGAAGGCGCCGAGCGAAGACCCATGATCGGGAAGTGCCAGGAAGGCAGCGCAGGTGGTCGAGATAGGGAGACGTAGAGTCGCCGAGGTCGTCAATAAGACCGAACATCGAACTCAGCACTTTGCTCGAGGGAAAATGAGACAGTCGGAAGAAAATCGATGATGTACAAGTCATCCGAGAGGGCCGACGACGAACACCAGCAAGTGGGCCTAGTCAAGTCCGTAGTCCAAACTGCCAGATAATCGCATCGTATGTGTGTATTCACGGAGATGATATCATGAAGACCGAAAGCAAGACGACACCACCAGAAGACCCACAGAATCATCTGACTCGGCTCGACCTCCACGTCTTCGTCGTTCGTCGAAGAGTTCTCATCGCCGACATCGTCTGGAGTCATTCTTGCTCCCTAGTTGATGTTCGCGGTCGTTGTCATCGTCGCACCAAACCACTTTTGGACGACCTTGGTTCCTCTTCCCGACCATCTCGGAGGTGATAAAGACGGGATGAACAAGCAGCGAGTATAGCATGGCCTCGCTTGAGCGATCAAGTAAGTTCGACAACGCCATCGATCGACACGATGAACCTGTCGCGAGTCAGAACGACAGAGCCCAAAAACTTGCACGCGCCTCTGCAATACGAACAGAACGAGTCGAAAGATACAAAGGCGTACCAGGACCACCTACACATCCAGACGCCCCGCCCGACCTCAACGAGTCCGCAGCGCTCTGGTGGTGCGGTGGCCCGTCAAGTGAGCTCGTAGTTGTCCGCTCCTCGTCGTGGCTGGTTGCGGTGCCTCCCGGTCCCTCTGGTTTGCCCACGGCAACTACGGAGTAGCAATATCAACTTTTGGACCGCATAAAGCCAAAAGAATTACCTGAGACACCAGTATCACGCGATACGCCCGCAGTGCTCGCAGCTAAAGAGGGAGTACAAGTAGTCTAGGCGGAGGAAACAGATACACGCACACTTGTTGGTCGGAAGCAGCTGGATCCCTTGCGGATTTACTATACCACGAGGATGATGGGATGTGAGGACTACGAAAACGCGAGGATACGCGAATGTAGATAAAAGATATATATGAGTCTACCATTGGTTCTTCTAGAACTTTGTTTCGCGTCAAGGCAAGCGCGACGAGTGACAACTAGATGTATGGAATGGAACGCAATGAAAATGCGTTCGCTTCAGCAGGTGCAAGGACACATTGATGATGAGGGCGGGCGCTTGCTGCCATGCGGCGAAGGCAAGGTGTCGACGATGCTGGCATGTGACAGAGCCAACGGCGACTGGACACATTCGAGTGCAACGCAAAACTTGATGATTCTACAAGGATCGGGTTTGACGCCAAGAGTGCTCTGCTGGTTCGGTTATGTGTTTTGATCCGCGTTCCGGAATCCAAGGCGATAACGTGATGATTGTACGATGGAGCACACAGCGAACAATGAACTACAACTACGGCCTAAGGAAGCGGAACACGACTATGATGGTGACGATGAGGTCGAGGATGGAACGATGATGCTAATGATGCTGTATGAACGATGCTATGACATGGGGACGAGGGCAGCGAGAATGGTAGGCATGCCCTGACGAAATGTGTTCTTCACGGAAACACTTGTTATTAGGGCCGGAGTATTGCAAGTGTTCAAGCCGTAGCAGGGTACATCGTCGTGATGGTGGCCGCCCCCCAAAACCCGCCTCATTCGCCCACAACACTGTCTTGGAGCCGACGCCGGACTCTACCGACAAAATGAATACACGCTTCTCTGCATGACCATTCAGTCAACATCATTGAAGACAGAAAAACAGGAACGCATACGAGGAACAAGCCTCCGACGATCCATCAAGGTGCGTCCTCGCCCCAAGTCCAGGTCATCGACGCACTCGTTGGGCCTGATCTGTGTCATTCGAAGGTGATCCGCATACATTGACCAACTCCGTCCGCTAAAGAACGTGTCCCAACTGCTGGTTTGTTCTGACTCTGTCGCGATGGCGTGCGACGCGCTGGTCATCGTGACGCTGTCCGGCAGATCCAAAACCCTTTCTGATCCCCGATTCCGTATTTAGCGCCTAGGATCCACGCGTACGCGTTTCGAATCCCTATTGTGAACCTTCCGCCAGGCTCCGACGATTGACCATCCAAACAATTACGAAAACTGGTTGATAGCACTGTCAGTACGCCAAACCAAAGTTCCGGCGACAAACATACTATGCGAGCTGGAACGCCATTACGAGCGAGGACCAATCATCCTTTCTTGCCAATGTATCCCACATCGTTGGCCGTCCTATATTTTCAACAGGCACCCAGACCAATCCCAGCAAAGCCGGACATCGGATTCGTAACGAGATTCTCTGTAGCATTTTTGACCGCACTGAAATACTGATTGCCGAGACGGCTACCGTCGTTCAACTTGGCCTTTATATTGGATGGAGAGATCATTGGGCGTGAGTTGTCTTTTGCCCCTGTACATTGAAATAAGTGGCGATAGTGCTTACAGCGGTGTGCGGAGGTAATGAGATTACGCAAGAAATTTTGAGGCGTGGCAAATAGTCGAAAGTCAGCATATCTAGAGTAGCCTCGCTGTATCCCTGCTGCCTCGTATGTCAAAAAGAAAATACCCTACGACGACTCGGAAGGCTACGAAGCATCGAACACTCTCAGCAGGCTCCATCGATGGGGTAAAGTTAATGATCAAAGTTCCCACATGGGCATTGGGAGAAAGGGACAATCACTCTGCAGGGTGAGCAAGCACTCTGCATCCAGACGCAGAAATGGCTGAGAGAGTTGGCAGTACCCCGCAAAGTGAGCTCAAATGTTCAGGCTGTAGGATATCTCTTGAGCACCTCACCGAGTTCAGGCCATCAAACAGCATCCCCAGGTCATGCTCCTGGGCCCTTGTCCATTATTGCTAAGCAGGTACTCAAAAGCCCTACTCCGGTGAAGCCTTCTTCGAAGAAATGCAAGACAGACAACATGTGTGGTGCTGCTGAGCATAAAGACTTGTCACCCAGTGACAATCAAGACTTAGAGGAACCTGACGAAGAAGAGCCCTGCAAGTTTACTGTCTATGTTCAGGTATATCAAACCTCAACCGAGAACGTGAAGAAGCCAGGGCGGGGGTTGCAAGGTAGTGCCAAGACAGCAACAACAATGCAGTTCACATCAAAGGGACCTTTTAGGTTCAACACGTTGCAGTCGTTTACAAGATTCCAGATGGAGGTTGCATCTGTCCTTTCTTGTCATGATCTCAGTCTTCTTCCAGTGCCAAAGTTTGAGTGGAAGTTTGAGGGGCAACCCCAGTCCGCGCCTCGCAAGAAAATTGCTGACCATGCTGGCTTCGAAGCGCTCCTTGATGCTATCAAGGCAAAATGCATGACGGATAATGTTGTTATCTGGCTGTACACACCAAATCCCTCAAAGGATGGTAATGTATGTAATTTCACCGCATATATGCAGTCTACATGCTCACAACGGGAATATACATAGGCATTGGACAACGATCATGCAGAACACACTGAATATGATAACGATGGGGCTGGGGAACACGTATTGGGCAACAAAAGAATCATTGTAAGTCACTGTTGTTCGTGGAGTATGCCAAGTGCTTGATCTTCGTCCTAAGTCTGATATGACAGCAAAGCGTAGTGATGCTGAGGCTAAGCTGATGAAAGAGTATCCTATCGGGAACTCGGAAATTTTCCCCAACAAATGCATGTGGAAAAACAAGACAACAGGTAGTTATTTCGAGTTGACGCACATGGCACTCAAATTTTGGGCCAACACTATTGTAGGCAAATGTACTTATTCATTTCGTGTCATTGCTAACCGTCTGGACGTCATAGGCTACTTGTACGGCTGACCTTTCAGCCCCACCAAGTGGTTATCATTTCACGGAAAACAAGCGACTCAAAATTCCGAATCCAACAGCGGCTCAGAAGCCAACTGTGGTAGCGTCGGATACTGTTTATGCCCCATCAATTGCTAATCATCGGCTTGGACCTGGAGCGACAGATTATTATTCTGCCAGCCTATTTCCACCTGGGCCAGTAGGCTATGCTCTGCCACCACCTTCGCCTTACGGATACCCACCATACTATCCTCTACCCTATGGCTATGGCCCTCTCACTCCTATGGCACCCCCAGCCACTCCATACCCATACCATCAATTCGCCAGTGCTGGGTTTCCACCTCGAGCGCCAACATCTTCCCCCAGTACAACATCTCACGATGTATCACTTTCGGACTTCTGTGCCACGTATAGGATCTCGGCGGATGACGAGAAGAAACTTGCAGCCCTTAAATATTGACCCGGCCATCATGGTGTTGAGAGGCTCGAGGAGAAAGAGTGGTGCGACCATGGGAAGTTCATGAAGTTGGGCTGGGATGCGTTTCTTGATGCACATTACCTCTTCTGCGAATCAATCAAATCACGTTGGGTGTAAGCTTCAATCTTCTGTTCATTCTACCACATCTTTTTGCTAGTACATGTAGTTTTCCATCCGTTTTTGCAGCATACATCCAGCTTTAGGTCGATAAACATCGTGTACAAAGCTCATTCTGTAATGTACCCTGCATGCTTGAACCATCCCCATGCTTTCTTGGCTGTAATACATGATGTAGCATCTAGCATTGCATGAACAGGATCTTCTTGCAGTCGTAACTCATGACCATGGCGTCGAAGAAAAGCTTTGACTGATGAAATGCAATAAATGCTCTTACAAAAAGACCTGGAGCACGTACGGGTACTGAACGACTCCTCGATTGGGGTGAGATCAGGGGAGTATGGCGGGAGAAAGAGCATGAGACAGCCTGCAGCTCAGTCAATCATGTCAATATTGCAGGATATGAGTGAACTGCTTTACAAACCTGCTTGCTCAACAAGATCAATGAGATCCTGGTTATGATGGATCCGACAATTGTCCAGGATAATCACAGAGCATTCCTGTGGATATGGATTCATGTGCGGGAGCTTATGGAATGAGTTCTGGGTTATACAACACAGGCAAAACTCTATACACTCACAACCTCTTCAGAAATGAAATCATAGAAGTCATCAGCGTCATATGAGCCTTCAATAGGTCGAGCCGCAAGATATCCATCAATCGTCAGCACTGCGCATAGTGAGTATCGAGTTCCACGAGTGAAAACGTCCTGGATCTGTGCACGTCACCCCCGAACAGCTCTGCCAAAGTGCCGTGCATAGGTATGTTCATTTTTGCTTGTTTCATCGACAACAACAAATTCAGATCCATCGCCAATAAAATCAGTTTGAAGCATTTGCTTGAACTCTTCACGCCGAACCTCGTTGCGCTCCGAAGCAAGTTTCTGAAGCATTTTTCGAGTGAGCCCAGCATCAATCAGGTTGTGAGAGAGTGCCGATGTTGAAATCTCGATGTGGTGCTCGAAGGCAAGCCAGGTGCAGATTTCATCGAGGAAAAGATCAGAATCTTCAAGGCAGAGTTCCTCGATCGCTCCCAGGACTGCTCGAGTAATCGTGCGTGTACGTCCGACAAGAGGAGATGGTGGTCAGTTGACAGTGCCGAACTCTTCAAGGATTTTTCGCCATCGGTAACAGCTGCTCCTTGCAACTCCGAGGGCCTCACAGATGTCTGTGAGGTCCCATCCATGGTTCCAGAGTCGAAGAGCACACTCCTTGAGGTCATTGCTGATTCGGCGATTAACCATGATGAATGAAGTATACTATGAAATCAAACAAGAAATCTAATCTATATACACGCCCAGCCTCACTGGGATGCCGCGCCTCAAATTTTATTGCGTAATCTCATTACCTCCGCACACCGCTGTAATGTTCCAGAATCCAGCCGCTCGCCGGTCCCGGCAGAGGGCGCTGTTCTGTCTTCTGACTCAGATATTACTCATCCCCTCTTGCTACGTGTCGAGCGCGTGCGACTGTGAGGTTATTGACTCGATCACCTTTGAGCCATGACTGTTTACATGCCCGACCGTCACCATGCCGCCCTCTAGTTTCCGTCTCGCGACATAGCCTGGGACACAGCTCGTTTATCAAGTAAACCTTCAATAGATGGTGTAGTAAATTTCTTTCGTGTTTGGCGGGTTGTACGAGCTAACTACTGACCGCACCGCCATACTCTGAATGGTACTCCCCACGTCTGTTGGCACCCTCACCTTGGCATCCTCGCAACCACAAACGTCAAAATATATCCTTCGGAGCCCCGCCTACGACGTACTTGCCATTATCAAGGAAAGATGCCGCATCTATGCTACCTTATCCGTCGATCACAAGCAGTTTCGCGTCATTCTGGTCATTGCAATTGGACATCACGATTTCAATCGGACTTTGTCGTCAGTTTACTTTTTAATGTTGTCCACGATATACTCACCGCCTTTCCATAATTTTACATGAAAAACGCTCTCAGTTGATGTGAACGGTGAAAGGTCATTTGTTGCGATCACGGTGCGCCGCCCGAGGGCTTACGAATGCATTTTAATCCAAAGATCAAGATCCTGCGCTAGTGTATTCTCATTAACGTCCATTCAATCCTGTCTATCTCCATCACGGCTGTTGTCATCTACAATTGATTCCGTTACTAATGAACTAGTAAGGGTGAACGCATGACAGTTTCAGATCTCAGCTTCATTCGTATTCACGCACACTCACTGGGTGTTTTATTTTCCCGGTAAACAGAACTAACGCTCGAGGGACCATCAATAGGGAATTGGCTAACAGATAAGTTTTGCAACAGTCGTTAACGCATTTACTTCGTATACCTTGATCTCGGGCTAAATTCGAGATAAGACGTGAATTATCACGGCACCCTGTAAAAAATACTATAAAACTTGATGCTCCTTGCGCAAAGGAGGTCTCTATAAACTCGATGACTTCGAGACTAAGACCGTACCGATGTCTAGTCTTCGATTGTCCACTGACCGTGCATCTATCTCAAAACCGTGTAATTCATCGAACTGTTGACGGACAGGGACGAGTATGTTTCAATTCCGGGTTCTTTCCTGTCTTCAGTGCGATAGGTGCAATTCATTGACGTCAAAACCATAGTGTGAGATCAAATTTGTTCTACATCGAGTCCGTGATCTCCAAGCGAGAACATTAAATGGCAAGTGTCTACTGAACTTCATGTTACATTAAAGCTATGCAAAATAGTCAAGACCATCGGCCACCCGCGAACATCGAACAACAAGCTACAAAATATCGATCGTACGTATCAATCGTACGAGATCACCTGGCGTAACATCCTCAAGGAGCTGAGTGGCGATAGGATGATCAGATGCAACCCGCTTATATTCGCGAGAAGAGAGCAGGGCGAGTAATAGCGCACTAAAAGGTTGTCTAAGACGCGAAAAGATGTGCAGTGCCCTCGTTCGCTTGTCAAGGTGTAGTTGTGGAGAGGGGGAATGCGATCGAAAAGAGACGGGTGCGGGAGGCTCGGTTGCAACAAGGTCTTCAAAGGGAGGAGCAGGATCGGCGAGAGACAGTATCCACGGATGTACGAGGACAAGATTCTCGGAGGCAGACGGCTCTTCCGTCGTCTTGATCTTAATCTTCCCAAGTCCGGTGACGGTGGTGTGGTAAATCCGTTGAGGTACACTATTATTAGTTCAATCGACGGCCCGAGAAGCGTGGGTATTGAAGACGAACGACTTGATCATACGACGTGACCGTCGTTTCAAGATCACAGAAAAAACGTCCGCATTCTTTCCACTAACACGTCCATCAAGCCGTCGTCAATAAGGGGCCGGATGTAGGGCGATTCCGACTCTCGATAGACTGTAATCCCCGCAGGGAGGCAGCTATTGTATTCGCCTCATTAAAAATCTGGCTCGGTGCACGTTCCTGCCCCTCGCCATACATGACTGGGAGAGAAACGTCGAATATCCCGAATAACGAGTATGCGATATCTTGTTTCGTGGCGACTCGCATTGCCGCTAGGCAGAGCGTCTATCGCACATCATTGGATCCAGGACGAAGAGAAAGCAGAACTTGTGCATCAACGTCTGTTGTGGCAGCCATTTCCGACATGATGGCATCCGACTCCTTGTGATTGTACACAATTTCGTTGGGTAGGTAAAACTTCCAATCTTCTGTGTAGAACCTGATAATCCTAGAGGCGAGGAATTTTTGCAATGTCCACTCACGAGTATCCCAAAGGTACTCCATAGAAGTAAGGAGCATGGGCGTGGACCATACGCCCTTGAGATACACAACGGTGAGCGCCGATCCGTGATACCATTGAACACGGATGTCAGTGACTCTTTAAGCACTATGCTGTGTTGAATGTGTGCATTCTGTGCGTTTACCATAAGATCTACGGGCAGGCACTTCTGTTGGTACAACCACTAGAACTGGACATAATGGATAGCCACTATCGTTTCTGGCGGGCTCATGCAGTTTTTTTCGTGTGTCTAAGATGTCATCAGATGAATACTTAATTCATAGTCAGAAAACATTTACCAGAAGTGTCTGGGTCGGGTGATTTTTCGAGTTTTGTCAGCAGGTTATATTAGCTGTCGATGGCTTCATCAAAACGACGAGCGCCGAGAAGTGCTGTGCGCTTTCTTTCGTAACCTCACGAGCAGGATGGATCTGACTCGATACCCTGAACCCGTCGACAGGTTAAAACGGATTCTCCTCTGCAGCTACGAATAAATAATCGATCTCCGTGTAGTGATATACGTCGTGGATCAACGCCCATTCGGGTTCCGCTTGCTGGACCTGGATCGGTATCTGGTCAGCCCCCTCAGAGGTGGTAGGGGCATGCCTAGCGGTCAAAGGTGTGTTCCCATCCACAAATACGAGTATCATGGGAGTAGTGGAATGATACCTAGGGCAGTATATGTCCGGGCTCAGGCCAACGTTTGGGTCGAGGTTCGTGGCGAATCGGACGAGGTAAGACGTCATATCCCCGCCTTTGAATACGTCGTCGAGGTCAAACATGTGGGCCTAGGGAGGTGTGAAAAAAGATGAGAGTGGAGCGACCGCAAATGACTGTCATAAACTCGCAGCAGCGAGATGGGGTACCGTTTTGTGACGTTTATGACGTTTACTCACTAAAACGGAGAGTGATTAGGTAGGCGATAACAAGACCTACGATGCCGACCACATACGATATGTCCAGGCATTCTGTCTCGAAGCCAGATTCTGCAAAAAGAAGTAAAATGGCCCCTGGAAAAAGGGATCACCATTGAATGTAGCAAGGCGATTTTACTGTGGGGTAAGAATGTTGTTCAAGCCTGTATCGAATGGCGACCCTAGCTCGGGATTCGAGGGATACAACGCCATCACCTGCTTAACCTGGTATTCCGATGAGTTAGCCATTCAGTTCACATGAAGGGTTGCTCTAATTCTTCATCGATACTTTAGGAAAGAGTGGTCAAATTAATGTTTATAACTAAACTTGTCTGAAAGAGGCTCACAACATGGTCTTAACCGGCTGTGTGGAGAACATTGTCCCTACGTCGTCACACACACCTACATGTACAAAGCCAGATGAGTAAACATTGGAAATGTGAATCACTGTCTTACCATTAACGAAGGGTATGTCAGCGATGGCTTTCTGTCGAACCAGTTCATACGAGTTTGCAGTCAAGAACATCCTATCGACTCGAGGAATTCACGGTTTCTTAAAGAGTCTTATTCAAAAATGTCAGTCAACGTCTGCTTAAATCTCCCAAAACTTACTCCATTCGCAGATACTTCAGGCAACGCAGACAATAGCGTCTGATATGGAGCACTGCGCAAACACTGCAACGTATCCTTGGAGTTGGAGTATCCAATCAGTTCAACGAGAGTATCGTAGCATTTCTGACCAGCGGTCATGTTTCCACCATGAATAGGCGTACCGCTCTGCATGAACGCAACTCTAAGAAGGCCATCGGGGTTGCCTCCATTAGCCAACATGTAGAACATAATCAACGTGGCACCAGCACTTTCCCCTTGGCTACACAGTGACGGACGAAAGTCAGCACGATAGAAAAGACATTGTTTGAAGAGAATATATTTACATGGTCCCCATCAAACGCACTGATGTACTTTTGTATCCACTTCAGAGCAAGGCTCTCTGGATCAGAATAGCAGGGCAACCGTTAAGGAACTACGGACACGTAAGAAATCATGATACTTACGGTCATGGAGACCCAGATTCCCAACGTCAGCATCTTTGATTTCCTTTCCTGCAAGGAATTCGAACATTATGTGAACAACGATCGACCATCAATTCCTCTTCAAACAAACAAGAATGCACGATGTGTCTACGACGGCCATTCCATTATTGGGGTCTGGATGACATTATATCAATGCTGTTGATATATGCGTAATCATTAACAACAGCACGTACTCTGATTTATGGTTGTTTCAAAACCGCTTCCGTGGATCCGCTAATTGGCATCGTTTCTGAGTGATGAGTATAGTATAAGACTATTAACACCCTACCACTACTAAGGGCGGCTCGGACGTGGTGTTGGCATCCATAAGTGTGACCACGTTCAATGTCAGGCCTGTGTTAGCAATGGTTAGTCAACATCAGACCAACGAAGCTTTCGTACACAGTCCTTCGAATAAATTGTGTTGTCTGTGTTGAAGAGATCATTCCGAAGAGCACCGTGCCGAGGACATGCGGGGTCGTGATCTGTTGCCAAGGGATCTTTGTTGTATGGCGGCAATGCCAGAGGCAGTTGGAAGTGTAAATGACACGTCCTATTTCGAGGTATAACCTGCCGAAAGGAGCTCAGAAGAGTGGCTGTCTGTAGCATGAAGGCACTGATAACTCTAAAAGTGCGGATTGAAAATTCAAAGTTCTCGTGAAAGTTTGAAGTTGGAAGCTTCTGTTTACCTTGATTCATCCTAGCCATATTTGTGGGATTCGGTCGCTGCCACAGGTCGCTTTGGAGACATGAGCGCGGCAATCTACAACATGGCAAACACGTACGATATCTGAGGCCGGTTGTGCGGCGACCGGTAAGAGCGATCTCGCGCAAACAACGCGAGAATGCGACTGTGTTGGGTCCCGATATTATCTGAAACTCATTAATCCATGTTTAGCCTCGGAAGCTGGGCTACACTCACTCATGCCGCGCAAAAAAGATGTACCGACCATCCATCTTTCACGTCACCTAAACGATGTAGGATTGGAGACATGATTGACTACGAGCCAGCACATACTCACTATATTAAACAAACAGAGCTAGTGATCAGTGCCAGTGGTGAGCGAGGTGGAATTACGGACGCACACTGTGATCAGTAGTGGGCGCATCACCCACAAATAATCTTGAATTATTGCAAGGCGAAGTCTCATATTCTCCGAGACTCTCTCAACGGTATAACCACCACGATGAATCACTGAGGACCTGCAGTCCATATTACAGCAATGTACAACCCTTCTAACTTGTATACTGTGGGTTGCTTTAATTAGTGTGGTCGAACGGTCATCAATTTTAGTAGGTACCGTGCCACTTTCGAATCTGTTAAAATGGAAATTGATGATGGCCATGATTTAGAGTGACGAAGAGGTGTCCGTGAACGTTCCAGTGACTGTCATGAATCTGATGGGAAGAGATCGGAAATTTGACCGGGGTAGAATGCGGTCGCCTATCCGGAAGTTGCCGATCAGTGAAAGTGAAGGCCTTCAGCGGTTTTCTAGCGTCATTATGTCGCTGCTTGGCGGTCGTTCATCCCACCGACAATCCACGTTTCATTGATGCTGTATATGAACTGAAAAATTTTCCCGCACCCTGGCTTCCCAGCCTCTTTTCGTTCTCCTGCCAACTTCGATTTCGTCGGATTCCCTCCTTTCTGACTTATGATGCCAGAAACGTAACTGCGGTTCAGCTCATCCGTCGATGTGGTGAAGATAAGTTCCCATTCAACCTCTACCGTTAGTCTCCGGCATGTTCACTATCTTTGTTCCAGTGCAGGATAAACAACACTTCGTAGTCGATTGGCAATCATGGAAGCTCTCCGCGGCAAATATTAGAACAATATTCCTATGATTACTTCCCAGGCTTCCAGGCAGGTTGAGGTCACTTCACTTGCTAACCGCTCATAGCAGACAGAGAGCATGTGTACTTATGGCATCATCCTTTCACAGACCGGTCATCAAAAATATGATTTCACATCTCCGCAGTGGAAAGGGCCCAGGGCAGTCCGCTGGCGGCTGTGCAAAGACTGCGCAGCAGCACGGGATGAACGACCTAGGGACCGGGATGGGAACTATGACTCGATTCGGTTTATTGAAGCCGTCTAGCTATAAATGTACTCGCAGAGACACTTCAACCAAGCCACGTCTCTCCAAGTGTTCTTATCGTTACTTTTTGGACTGACGCTTCGACAGAGACCGAAAATGCACACGATCATAAAGTTATTCCTCTCTGGAATTGTATTGGTGATTGCGTTTTCGCTCTGGAAGAGTCTTAAGCTCGTGTGGTACCATCCTTTCTACTCTTCCCTACGCCACCTGCGGGGACCCAAAGGAACACACTTCATGCTCGGAAATTTGGGTGACATGGTGAAAGATGTGAGTTGCTACCATTCGATGCACGTCTTTGGACGATCTGCGTCTAACTCGTTCTTCAGGAGAGTGGTATACTGATTGAAAAATGGCTAAATGAGTACGGCAATACACTGAGGTTCAGAGGATTCTTAAATGTTCGTTTTTGTTTTCCTCGTCACTGATAATTTGATGAGCTCCATGTGCTTGATCTTTAGAACTATGAACTACTTACCACTGACACACGCGCCATCAATCATATCATCCACAGTAATGTCTACGAGAAGCCACCTGATGCGAGGTATAGCCTAGCACAACTTTTCGGAGAAGGTAAACGCAGTTGCTTTCACGTTTTCCGGTCGACACTTAACGAATCCAACACTGGTAGGGTTACTTGTTGTAGAAGGCTCACAGCATCGTCAGCAGGTTCGTCTGCAACAGCTCTTTCAATGAACATGATAACTGAACCTTCACATAGAGACGAGTAATGGTAGGTGAAACCTCTAAGACTTGGACGTCAACTTGACTAATCAGCGTCTAGAACCCTGCATTTGGACCAACTCAAATTCGAGCACTGACGGACACATTTTTCGCGAAAGCTCTTCAGGTTCTTGGTATCTTCAATATTCTGGCTAGCCACCTATTAATCGTAATTACTGCAGCTCCGTAATTTATGGTCTTCTGAAATTTCTAGAGATGTTACTGCTGCGATCACTGGTACACGTATTGATGTCGTTCCGTGGTTAGCCAAAGTAACACTCGATATAATCGGTCTCACCGGTACATCCTCTCTCCAAGTGAACGCACTTAATTGACGAAGATTAGGATTCAACTACGATTTTCATGCGCTCGACTCCAGCGGAGAACCAAACGAGCTGAGCGAAGCGTTCTCGACCATTTTCAAAACGAGTCAAACTCTCAATGTGTTTGAAATATTGAGAGTGATGATCCCTGTCCTGCGCTTCATCGTGAGTGCACCTTGAGGAGTTGAAGAACGCGAGGGTCTCATTGATTTCTAGCATACTACCGAGTCCCGCAGCGTGCAAGTTGCGCAACGCACTATGACACGAATAGGCAAAGAATTGCTCGCAAATGCGAAGGCAGCTGCTCTGTCCAACGAGTTCGAAAGGGGTGGGAAAGAAGGAACCAATTTACAGGGTCGGGATTTGTTGTCGCTTTTAGTCAAGGCGAACATGGCCAATGACACTTCCGAGAGTCAGAGGCTGTCTGACAAGGATGTCATAGCACGTATGTCCCTCTGTGTTCTGACTGGATTCTTCGGATAAATTATATTTTTCAGAGGTGCCTACATTTTTTGTTGCAGGGCACGAAACAACGAGGTAGGGCACTGCACCTTGTATGAACGTGGGTTAAATAGATAACACGACAGTTCTGCGGTCACCTGGGCACTATATGCCCTGACTCAAGCACCTCATGTTCAGACCAAACTTCGGGAAGAACTTTTGTCTGTCGATACCGACACTCCTTCGATGGACGAGCTCATGGCACTCCCTTATCTCGATGCGGTTGTGCGAGAAATTCTCCGATTACACTCGCCCGTTCCAGCCACCTCTCGTTTCGCAACGAAAGACGATGTCATTCCTGTCGAGAATCCGTACACAGATAGAAACGGCATTGTCCGTAACACGATCAAGTGCGTCTTCATTTTGCTATCGATAGTGCACACAATAACCAATCACACCGAATAGGATTACGAAAGGAGATCCGATCATCATACCTATCCTTGCATTGAACCGGTCCAAAGAACTGTGGGGACCGGATGCTCACGAGTTCAAGTACGTCGCTTGTGTTCTATTTTCTTTATGCATGTGTGTTCTATGTACTCGGTGTAGACCGGAACGGTGGATTGACGTCCCCGAGGGCGTCTCCCGGATTCCTGGAATCTGGGGTCACTTGCTAACCTTCCTCGGTGGGCCGAGAGCCTGTATCGGCTTTCGATTTTCGCTCGTCGAGTAAGTCCTATCGTGCAACGAGAGATTATTCTTTTTGAAAAAGGTTCAAAAGGTTCAAGACGATCCTGTTTACCCTCGTCCGCGCTTTTGAGTTTGAGCTTGCCGTCCCTGTGAGCGAAGTGAGTAGCAAGACAGCCATCGTACAGCGCCCCGTTTTGCGGAACGATCCAACGAACCAGGCTCAGCTGCCGTTGTTGGTCAGACCATGTCAGAGAGCATGAGGATAGGAAGGTTGACTGCGGTACTTTATCCGTGATGTAGTATCACTTTCTTATCCTACCGAGACTCGATCACATATGTTCTTTCACGTCATTCTAGATGACGTGAAGGATTTTGGTAAGCGTGCCGCAATCCTCCGATTCACGCATTCGCGTCGTTCGCACTAAACCGCTCTTATCGCTCACCGCACAATTACCCTGACCTTGAGCATGCCTATCGGATTC
>JBBPMM010000620.1:0-16549 GCA_038090335.1 Solioccasus polychromus
AGACAATGACTTCGCGGCGCAGATATGCCTTTGAAGGTGGAAGAGCAAAGTTTACCAATGGATCAGCATCCCATATCCAGCCATTGTTCGCAACGGAGTATAAAGCAGGATTGGATTCGAATCCTGGAAGACGCGTAAAATAGGGTTCAACCAGAGGTGAACTAGCAAAGAATATGTCAGACTGCACCAAATGGAGAAGTGTAACACCCACTATTTTGAAATTTCCCCGAGCTTCGGTCCTTTGTCATCAAGCCTGATATACTTGACTCTGTTCTTGATCATGTTCAGCGCAATTCGCGTATCCTCTTCCCACTCAGCGTAGAGTGATACGTTTAGAACATCAACAACCCGTTTCCAACTTTCCGCCAATACTTGATCATCTTCCGCGTGTTGGGCGAACGCAGCTTTCATAATCCCGGCAGCCACATCTCCATCAACGTGCGTACAATATCGCGAGGTTAAGGCACCAAGGCCACGAATTAGTCCAGATGCCCGTACGATATCAGCAATCGCAGGCAGAGTTTTTCCATCAAGATCCTTGCCATTCCAAGGTACAATCGAATTGGACGAAAGAGCGCTGAGAATGGCGGCTTTTTCCTCTTGCACGTCCAGGACATAAAACTGCCATAGATCCTTCGATTTTAAGTGGTCTTTCAAGGCGCTCATAAGCGCATCTAATTCTTTCTCGGAAGAGACATGTGTAGGCAAACCACTGCCTTGGAGTGACCCCGAGAATTCCAGGATTGCATCGTCAATTTCTAATGCGGGAGTTAGGTGCGGCGTATTTGTAGGGTTGTAGCCTAAACTTTTGGTGAGAACAATAAAGCACGTGGTTCGCTCAGAACTCACCTGCTTCAGGATGTTGAACGAGCCACTCGCTGTCGCTGGCAGTATGATTGAGCACGATATCTGTTAGACTTAAAAGACCGTATTCTTCCTTGGCTATTCGAAGAGTATTTTCTATGATAGCGGAGGCTTCCGATGGTTCAACAAAGACATCAAAAACGCGAACGTCATAGTTCTTCTGATCCTTGATAGAGTAGGGGCTATCGCTAGCGCCGCGCACTTGAAGGGGAGTCCAATGCAACACGGTATAACCACGATCGCTAGCTTCCTGAAAGTGCTTCCTCCATTGCGCGATGGGGCCCATCCATTTGGAAATAACAGTCAACATCGTGATACCATCGAGAGGCAAGTTCACATGTTCTGGGAGAATTTGTGCTCCTTTAGCCGAAGGCAAGAGAGGCTTGAGATCGGCTGAGAGAATAGGTGAACGTGCGGGAATACGGAGGATCGGGTCGATATTGAAGTAGCCTTCCCTGCCCTTGACGCGTTGACCGGGCGAGTCACCGTCATATTCAACCCAATAGACAAATGCACCAGCATGAGATATAGGGAGATCGACTTGTATGGGTTTAGAAAAGTCCGTGGGCAGCCTAGGTGCATAGATCAGCCACGTCAACCAGTCAGTTTTGATTATTTACTTTCTATCCGCAAACTTGTTCCTCTCAAATACACCACCGTCAAGCGGAAAGTTGGTTCTAAATACACCATTCTTTGAGGCAGGCGTCCCTGCGTCCAGAGAGACGCGTAAGATGTAGGGAACATAGGCAGGTGGGAGGCGGATGTACTGTGAACACGTGTAAGTAGACACCCGAAGAAAAACGAGTCGAACTCGCCGATCGTTGTTTGTTAGGCCCACCGTCGGGATCGAGTAGAAGTTCATAAACACAGATAGGCTGTTCGCCCAGTAATCGTTCGCTCAAGAAGAATTCTTTTCCTTCATCTGCGGGTGTTCTCGGAGTGTTTGGCGCGACATCAACCCCAGTCGAGTCGAGCTGAATGTGCGATAGGGAAAGATCAAGCCTTCCTGAGGGGGCATCCTTGACCATGGCGGTAGCGATGAGGGGAGGGAGAAAGGAGAATAAAATTTGTGACGAGTGCGCCACCGTGCTTTCATTTCATTGTCGATTTTGAACGCTGGCATCCGGTATCGCTGTGACACCGTGACGTCAACAATCCTTACCCTCTCCATTTTTAGATATACATATCCTCTTTTGGAAATACTCGGATTCCAACATCCACTACTGTATCGGTTTATAACTCAATCCTTAGAACCATAGCGAACACCAAGTATATTCTCTTGGTGTGCCTTTATTTCTAGAAAATCGCGTATCATAAAAAAAAAAATCAAATGAAGTCAAGAAAACACATACGGAGTGCCACATGCTTCGAGTGGAATCGACAAATCGCCAGGTTTCCCATCATACACCACAGTCCAGCAACCTCTTGGCCATCGCGCCCACCTATTTCGCGAGCCACCCCGTTGATTTCACCTTCTTCATCAAAACCCCAGATTGGTTGGATCTTGTCATGTAGGTCTTTGTTCTTGATGAGATCCCTATATGCCGTACGCGAATCGCCATAGCTATAATGACCACTTCGTTTAGAATGGCTACGAATGAATGCAATAGAAACAGACCCGGTCGCGAAGACGACGACTTCAGCGTCGAGTGTGGATCCGTCTTCAAAGAGCAATCCAGTTGGTGTAAACTTCTTGATGGGTCCATCGCTTTTTAATTTAATCTTCCCGTCGATGATTTGTTGAGAAGCACCGACGTCTGGTATAAGGGAGCTCCAGTTTTTTATTCGACCCGCGACTAGAGAGTATGGAATAACTTGCCCAGATAGTATCCACCGGCCTTGCCAAATGCTAGAAAGAGCAAGCCAGAGTCGTCTTCTCCAAAGGTGAGCTTGAATCCGACTCTACGCAACCCATCGAGAATCTCTCTGAAGCACATGTATGTGTCATTGTACGCCTGTGGGCGAAATCGGAACGTACTTGTCGGCCTCTGCAGTTTCCTTTGTGACCCGCTGGTGTATAAGTTTGACAATATGAGTTGGGTACGAAGCGTTCACGCGATCAGCGACGTCAGTTGGTGGCCCTCCCTCCCAGAAAATACCTTGAATGCGGGAAATAAATCACAAAGGCAATCGTAGATGAAGAGAACGAACCCACCGAGAAAACGGGGCATTCCCTCTTTCGTTGACATGATATAAGTCGGTCCCCGCTGAACCATTGTGACATCTATTAGGAACATTAGTCAACCCTGGAACTGGACAACAACTTTGGATGCAACTCACCAACGCCATGCTCTACGTAATCAGAACAGATATCGTGCGCTAGCCACCATAAGTCGAGGAAAAGGTTAGGGAAGGTGAATTATTGCACCTGACGTGCAAGAACCGATGACCGCAACCTTCTTCCCCGCATGGTCTGTTGCGAATTTGTGTTGAATCGAATGCAGAATCTGACCCTTGAATTCGTTCTGTCTATATTGTAGCGAGTTGCTTCTCGATTAATGTTTTCAATACTCACTTGACCCGGGATGTTCAACTCTCTTGGTAGGCCGCTTCCAATACCAAGTGCCAAAACGACGTGATCCACCTTGAAAATCCGTTTCCGTCCATTCCCACGATCGACTTGAACGGACCAGCGTTTCCCACTGTCCCCGGTTTCCTTTTCGATAGAGGTGGCGGTTGCCGAGGTCCACACGTTCAACTCCAGGGAATGGGCATAAGACTCGAGCCAATCAGCCAATTTCAATGCCGGAGTGTACACCGGCCATGAGGGCGGGAACCTGAAATCAGTCGATCGCGGGAAGAATGTCTATAGTAAAGTACTTACGGCATATAGGGCATATGATCATACCCTATGAGAGAATTAGCGAAAGTTCTATAGGAAGACGGAGATGCACGACTCACAAACGGGGTCATGCAAACAGAGCGCAGCGTATCGCTTCCTCCAGTTGTCTCCTATTTTTTGGTTTCGTTCCACGACGAGCGTGCCAACTCCTAGCATCTTGAGCCGAGCGGCAACCACCAAACCACTCTGCCCGCCACCGATGATGATTACGCTGGGTTCTTCATCAAGGAACTCTCTCTCCCGCTCACGCTTGGCAGCCCATTTACCGTGATTTGGCTCGAAGTTGCGCAATGGCCCGATCTGTTCGGGAAAGCCTTTCAAATCCTCAAGGTTAGTGTAGACAACGTGGGCTTTCCAGATGCCATCCGGAAGAGGAACAAGCCTGAATACACCAGTGGCATGACCAACGTTGGTATCAAATTTAAAAAACGCCTGGATCCAGGCGATATCGTCATAGGGTTTCTGGAGTTCTACGAGGTCTTGTTGGAGGGAAAAAGTGCTCGGCAGAGTGTTGAAAGCGCCAAGTTGGTCCTCGAGGAACTTGGACACCGCATTCTTTCCTTCAAATGTACGAAAGTCCCATGTGAGCGCGAGCATATCACGCCAATAGACATCATCAAGGAACAATTCGACAATCGCCGGTACATCCTTGAGACCAATCGCTTTAACGAACTTGGCGAACCAGTCATTTACGACAGCTTGTACTTCGAGGTTTGGGTCAACGGTGCTACCCAGATTATGTAGAGTGGGAAGGATGCGTGAGGGCATGGTAGGAAATGGAGACATGAGACAGTGAAGTCGTAACTAATTCACGGTGAGACTCCTGTCTGATAGGGATCTACATCGCCAGCCCTTCAGCCCTGGAAAAATACATTTATAACTACACATACCTCCAAAAATACGCTCGTTATCAGTAGAGCGGTTCGACTACCTTTTTTATGATCGAACTGAAAGCAGCGCTGCAGGTATCAACAATGCTATATCGCATTGTGTCTAAGCACTTTTCCTGGGTCCTTTATCAGAAAAACGAAAACCTGACTTTTGAGTCCGCCATGACCGTATGATGTTCTAGTCATCAGGTACTCGGCGATTATCCTCGATTTAGAAACCTGTCCATGTGATCGAATGCTCCCAGGCCTCCAGGACCGACGGCTCGGCATACAAAATGCGCGCTGGTAAGAGTCGGAGAAACCTCTACTAACCCTAAAAGGGGCTGCTCTTCTCGTAAGACACTAGTAATCGACGATTACTTACATAAACCGGCAGTTCGGCCCGAAATACAAAGTATTGGATGAAGAGAGCCCCTCCATTCTAATAAATCCTTTTGGTCACAGTCCACTGAAGAAATAGTACAAGCGACATTCCACGTCGTCCGTCGGACCGCCCATTTACCATTCAATCCCAAGAGCACCTAGTTACCCAGTGCTGGCCACGAATCTTTGAATGCGAAAACAAACAAAATACGTGAAATGTCCAACTCCCTCGACAACAGACGACGACGAACGACGCGACGAGCGAAACACAAACATCGGAAAATGCAAAAAGAGGATATAAGCAATGTGATTGTACGATAAGCGAGTCGATAGGTCCTTGTCTGGACGGGAGTAGGCTTGGTGTAGGATGGACATGCACGAATGGAATGAAGTGAAAGTCCGAACGAATCGATTCCATGGAATAGGTTCTGGAAATATTCTGGATGCACAACGACTTCCTAGATCAGGTCGAGCACACGCACGATATTACGGAATTGACAGCGAGAAAGGTATAGTGTAGTCTGCTTACGGGCCACATGAGCACATCCAACGACTGCCAACCACAGGGGAAACCCGCACCTCAAGGGTTCACCGTCGTCGCTGTTGTTGGTAAACGGCGAGTGGTACATCCTCTTCTTCGCCTCTCGACATGGGCACACTGCCCATACTTGCCCTCGGTCTCCCATTTTGCGATGGGGCGACCGCGTGGGCGCTGACCGCTTTCCTTGCCTTGCCATCTACAGAGAGTGGAACGCCAGAACTTACTGTGGCCGATAGCGAACGCGCTGGGCCTCTCGCTGGTGGGGATCGACCAGAAACAGGTGATGTGGGAGAATATCTGTTATGGTTTTGAGCAGGTGGTGATCGGGAACGGTGTTGTGGGGCCGTTTGCGGCGGAGAATCCGCCTGAGGGAGTCCATTAGGAGGCGAAGACGATGAGGATGACGGTGGGCGGGTACGTGACGCGGATGGCGAGGAAGGTAGCGAATTCGGTAGGGAAGACATCGTGCCCGATGCAAACTGAGGATCCATACCTCCAGGAAACGTGAATGGAACAGGTTCGGACTCGACGATTGGTTGGGACTGATTGATAGGAGGGCTCGATTGTCGATGTATACGCGGAGCAGCGCCAGCACCAGGTGACGGGGGAGGGGAGCCATAGCCATACGCTGGTCCATGGTATTCCTGTTCCATAACTCGGTGTTGCATCTCATACTGAGGACCTTTGACCAGCATCTCCCCCGCACGTCGAGAGCCTTGCTGTGCGGGACTCGGTTTCGTCAGTGTACCCCGCCGAGATCTTTCTTTCTGCTGTTGCTGAGCCTCCCTCTCCCTCTCTCTCTGTTCCCGCTCCCGTTCCTGTTTCTCTCGTTCCAAAAGTTCGTTTTCCGCTCTTTGTTGCTCCTCTGCTTCCCGTCTTTCTGTTTCCTCTTGTTCAGAAACCTGCTGCGTTGGAGTCGCACTCGCCGTTCCTTGGGCAGGGGGGGCTGCTGGCGTCGGATTCTGCGCCTTGTTGATAACACCCAAATACCAAAACATCAGGTTACTGATCAACACCTGTTCGTAAAGGGGCCGTCTCGGATTTGCCAGCTTGATGTGGCTCAGGCGATAAATAGCGCGTTCGACATGAATCGGGTATCTTGCATACGGTCCCTGAAACCCGGGTTGTGGAGAGGAGGACGTAGGCAAGCCCTTTGACGCTTTGGACGTCCCAAGGAGGGCAGCGGCCGTTTCGCGTCCCGACCCCGAGTATCCACTTGCTTGAGGAGACGAGTCATCCTGCTTCTTTTTGCTGCTGAACAACGAGCCAAAGAAACCGCTTTCCTTCTCTTTTTCCTTCTCCTTCTCCTTCTCGACTCGTTGAATCTCCTTTTCACGATCACGTTCCGCTTTCGCAGTCTTCTTCCCGTTCTTGTCGCTGCTACCCCATTTACCGAATAGTCCTTTCCTATCCTTTTCCTTTTTGGGAGGGGGGCTAGTCGGCTTTTCCATGATAACAGGGGAGTCCGCTAACGTCGAGGCTACGGCTGTCTCTTCCGTGGCTGATACGAGAGTGGTATCTGGAGAAGGTGTGCGTGGCGTCTCTTCTATTGACGCAGCAAGATTAGGCCGCTGGGGTTGAGGATGCTGCAACTCTGGCTCTGGCGTAGGATATATCAATGGTGGTTTGGATGCGACATCGACCGAAAACGGTTTTGGTTCCTCTACTGGCAAGGTCAATGATAGCAAAGGAGGCTGAGGAGTCAAGAGCGCCTCTATAGAACGTGCAATTTCGCTTTTCGGATCCTCCCTGACATACGCGTCATATATCGATGTTTCTTCGCCATGGGGATCAGGTCGATGAGACGGGCGTTCGTCACTAGTAATGCTCTCACTCGAGATTGCACGAGGGCGCCTGATCTGCTCAGAAATATCGCCCTGTTCGCTCGCATGATCGTTTGAGGACAAGTCACTTGACGTGCGAGGTTCAGTGACCTTGGGTCTGCGCCGACGAGCAGAAAATCCGCGCCCCTCCCCACCAACAGTCCCTGACCCTTTCCGAATTTTGGTCCTGGCAGCACGACGAAGGATTAAGCCAGGAGGAGGGACAATAATGGGAACATCAGCTTCATCGGACATGGGTGGAATGTCATCCATCTTGTCAATGGCTGCATGAGACGCGAGAACAGCTTTGAGCCAATACCGCTGGAGGTTAATACCACGACGCTTCACTGACCTGAGGGAGAGACGTTGAGACTGAGGCTCCGTCTGAGGACTGTCCTGAATTTCGAAGGATCACCGTCCTTAGTTGCCTCTTCAGCAAGCTCTTCGAGGCGTTGGAGATCATTTATGGTGAGCTGAGGACTAGCATGAGCAAGGACGGTGCGGTTACGCCGCATTGGAACGATCGTTTCCTCTCCGACGTCATCGTCTTCAGAAGGCTTGTACTGCCTACTGAGCATGGAGCGTTTGCGCTCGAGACCGGGAGAAGAGGCAGTTAACGAACGATCAAGTGTAGCCGAGCTATCTGGTGGGGGAGTGCGAGAGTGCTCCTTGAGGAAGGCGCGAAACTCTGCGGGAGCAATCTCGGGGTGGAGGCGAGCGGGGACCCAGAAAAGATGGAAGGGATCATCAGAGGAGACGGCGCGGTCCTCGGAGCTTGAGCTGTCTTCATGAGAGCCACTGCTTGAGTCGCCGTCGTTGAGCTGTTGTGTGACGGATGCGGTGGACCAGTAACCTGATGTCGGGGATGGTGGAGACGAGGGATTCGGGAGATCAGGGTCGAGGATGAGAGCACCTGGGCCTCCCTGTGTTGACGACCTTCGTCTGATGTCGCGGAGGGCTTCGACTTCACGCTGGATCTCCAGCTGGGATGGCTGCATGAGGTGGTCAGGGAGATGCGTGTGATGGAGACGGAGATTGGGCGTGGTCGTCACCGCTGTGATCGTCACCGTTGCTGCAGTCGTCGTCGCGGTCGTCGTGTTGAGGAAGAGACAACGACTCTGCCTTGACTTGAAGTAATTTTCACAGCGTCTCTTTTCTCTCTTTTTTTTAACTTGTAGGCTAGTACAAATACCAACTACAGAACATCATCCATATCAACCAAATCAGTCGGTCTACCATAGCAAATGGTGCCTGAGAAAAATGAGTTGTAGATGAGGTATGCCTGGGTTAGCGGCTATCAGAAGGAGGGTTTTGGCTCAGAGCAGCTGCTTCACGACGAAGTTCTTGAATAACAGCCTTGCAGATGGTTGCCGTATGATTCAGCACAATGTAAGGCAGTACAATTTCCAAGCGTACCGCGAGAGCTTCTGGATTGACCCCACTTTCTATCATACCTACGCACGTTGCAAGTGTCTCTTTGTCAAGTTGCGTGTTTAGCAACTGTGAAATGTCGAAGAGGGCTATTGTCGTGAGCAACCTCTCCGTCGAACTCCGAGTCAAGACTTACTGTCGAGCGTTTGCTGGGCGGCAGTGATACGGTCAGAGTCTTTTGACGACATCATCATAAACCAACCAGTTGGTGTGTATGGCCGATGTCGAAACCAAGTTTCCTTACACAAATCTTCCAGAAAAGGAAACTCAGACACATTTGTCAGCAATAACTCTTCAAAACATGTTCTAGGGTGTCAGTAAGGGAACTTATCAGATACGTATGAGGGTTTTGAGGGGCTGGACCATTGGCCCGAAATACTGCTGAATGACTGACCTCCAGTCAACTATGATCATCAGTGCTGTGATAAGAGCTAGTTGGGATTGGTTTTGGAGATGCTATTGACTACAGAGCTGTACTACATCAGCTATGAGTGAGGCACCCTACCAGGCTCCATCTGAATCTGACTGTGAACACTTTGATACATACCTTGCTATTGGTGCATGTCTCCCTTTTGACTTCAATGTTTCTCCCCCTATGCTCATTTCATGACCAAAACAACAGATATGCCTCTTCTACACATTGTCCTTATTTTCAATATCATTATCTGTGTTTGGGCAGATGTCAGCTGGGTGCTGAGGTTGTGATAGCCTCAGCACAACTTATGCCTGAACAATTGGAGTTTAAACCTTTGTTTTATAATTCAATGCCTAGGATGTCTCCCCTTCTAACATCATCATCAATTATCTGTAAGCTTGCTGACAGCATTCTACATAGCATATCAATGACAATAGACATACATACTAATCCCTGAGTCACCTGACAGTACTTATGAACAGTATGTATAGGATGATACTACAGTACAAACAATAGCACTTTTTACACACTCTTGTATATCTCTCTTTTTCTGTACATCTACTGTTATACTTCTGTTCTTGACTGACAGCTAGTGTTGGGTACTTGCTGCTCGGATGCTCTTCCACTTTTTTCTGAAGTGCCTTACAGTCAACTGTTCAATCTCTGTCTTTGCCCTAAACCAATGTCATCCTGTTCTTTTGCTGGAAAGAGAGCCAATCATTATTTGCAGTTGTGCAAAGTTTGTGTTCCCTATTGTCCCTTATTTGGCTACTGTATATATGTATCTTATTGATCATATGTATGCACTCCTGGACTTGATGATGACCACTGTTGTTATCAAATCTGTTGGCCTGCATCTGATTCCATCAATTCCTTGCCTGGTCTACTCACTGACTTGTTCAACAATGAAACCAATTATTCAAGAATGTTTAGAACACTACTGCCCTCCATTTGATTGTTCTAACAATTGGCATCAACTAAGCTTCTATGCTTACAGCTGGCAAAGTCATACCTGATGCACTATAAGCTTGGAAAATAGGCACATGACATGTTTTGCTTATGAAGATGTCATGGTTGCAGTATAAGCCTAGCATGTCACATGGGAATGGCAGGATCCTTGCACCTAGAAATGGTATGTTATTAACCATGCCCATTTGAACACTCTCAGCTTTGATGATTTTACGATTAAACTACAATTGCTCTAGCTTCCTTTAGACTAGGCTTCAGATGCATGAATCAAAATGCTCTTTTTGTGATAGATCAATTGTCTGTTTCATAATAGGCAATAGAGATTTAGGCCCAAATTTGAAGCATCAAGGCTTTGCATACTTTCTACTGTAATAAAAACAATAGGCAGCCTTTACTGCCATCTGCATTGCAAGTATCATGATTTGGGATTTATCCTGCTTTTTGCCACTCATTTGCTTGGTCACAAATCTCCAATCAGATGGTATGTTATTAGAATATGTCATTAATAATTTTTAATAAGATTTCAGAAGATATACATATAAGGCAAATAAAGCTGTCTCATCAAAGTTAAAGCAATCTTTTGAAGCATATTTGACCAAAATAGCTTTAAGATGAGCCTGCTCCCTTTTCACTGCCATCAAATCAACTGAATCTACCTTGCCATAGCAATGGTATTTATAAATCTCATATGCTCTCTTGAAGTTATGTATTGAGCCAATGGCCACCTGTCAAGCATTTCTTAGGAGGAACATTGAATTTCTTCTCAAACTTCAAGCATTTGATGATAAGCATTGGGCCATTTACTCTTTTTTCTCACTCATATGTTTAATCCAAAGGAATAATGCATGATTGACATCTATATGGGTTACAACATGCAGCTGCTTTGAGGAAAGTGCATTAGAAAACTGATCAATGTGTGCTTCAAGCTTCTCATAATCTTGAAGCTTTTGAGACAGTTGACTGGGTAAAAATAAGTGCACCATTACAGTATGATGGCTCTTGAAATGCTTGATAATGGTATTCTGAGACACATTTGGATGAGCATCAGTATATGAAAATGCCATAAGTCAATCATGAAGAGTGAGATTTGACTGCTGATTTCCCTCAAGAATTTTTGCAAAGCTCTTGAGATTATTATTTGATCTTGTGGCTTTGCTGGGCTTCTAAGGTTTGTAAGGTGCATGACCAGTTCAAGGCATATGCCACTGAGGCTCTGGCCTGCTGAGCCCATACATATAAGTTTCATTCAGTGGACATATAGTAATGGGAAAAAGAAGCAGGAAAAAATATATACAGTATGTGTTACGCTGAGGCTAGTAACTCAGCTAGTAACTGATATGATAGAGTCGGTGGTAGACTCGTATCTGTCGACGAGGTAATCCTAAGATGATTAGGACCAACGTGGTTTCCTCCCAAGTGAGGATATCGACTCTTCCTTCGGGTACTTCCTGTGCGATGGTAGCAAAGAAGATATAAATCTGTTGGCATACCCCTCTCCGAGTGATTACGGAGGCTTCTAGAAGAGAGTACTGGATTACGGGAATGATGAAAGATCTCGCTCGTCCTGAGCGGCTTGCTGGTTACTAGGCTTGGATTGCGTAGAACTAGCTAAGGTACAAACGTAGGGAGTCTAAGTATTTATAGGTATAGAGGATACGCACAAACCAAGAAGAAAAAGGAAACTATCTAGAATGTTCCGGAGGATTCGTAACTATAAAAGGTAACCCTGGGCTCCGGTGCTACAAGGTGAAATGGAAGAAGACGGAAAACAGGAAAGATAGGAATGACAATCGGGAGGAATAGGAAAAAGAGATAGGGGGTCCAGTAAAACTGTAACAATTAGACGAGAAGATCACCACCAATATCCTCTCTATGGTTAGCATCCCCACTACTCTCCAAGGCTGGATGGAACAGGCCAGCAAGTTCAACATGCAACAAGAGCGCATTAAGGATATGTGAAAGGGGCTTGGCTGGCAAGACTTCACTTATAGAAAGGACCTGAATGCCATGGAAGTGGACACAGTCCACCTCTCCCTGGTTGAGAAAGCATGCCACATCAGGGAAGGATGCTGCTTCATTTGTCATAAGCAAGGATGCATCACCAGAAACCACCCCAAAGGAGGAAAAGAAGGAAACCAAGGACCTCCTCGACCTCTGCACAACCCTGTTCGAGTTGCCACCACCACCATTGAGACCCTTCTCCCCAAGGATCCAACCCCACCTTTTGATCTTGACCAATATATCAAAGTCCTTGAAGGGCAAAAGGTTGACCAGAAGGAGTTGGTCAGGGTCCTCCAGGCATGTTTCAAAGAAGAACCTGAGGAAGAAAGGGTTGCAAGGACCGACTTAAAAGAAAAGTTGGATTTTTAAAGTGGAGGAAAGTATCAGCATCTTCTCCTCCAGAACATTCCACTCCTGTTACATATCTGTACCAATAGGAAAGAGAAATCTATTTGAATTCCCATTTCACTATCCCATGGAACAAAAACCACTGAAATAAAGGCCTTGCTCAACTCAGGAGCAACCAAAAATTTCATCAATCCAATAACTGTTGCTAAATACCAGTTCCCTATGTGACACCTCCTACGACCCATCAAAGCATCCAACATTGATGGGTTGGAAAACAAGGGAGGGTTCATTTGTAGAGAAACTCATCTTGTACTCAAAATTGGGGAACGAGAAGTAGTTTGCTTCCTCATCCTTAACTGCAGAGAGGATAGAGCAATTCTAGGAATCCCTTGGCTCACCAGGACAAATCCCACTATAGATTGGCAGACAAGGATGATCCTCATACCCAACATGCCAGTCAATCAGAATGCTGAAGGAGAAGCCTTAGAACAATGATACCTCGTCAAATCTCTACAAAAAACTACTATAGCTACTGAAGCAGCCATGGCTTCCCCTAAAGAGAAGAAAACATTACCCCTGGAGTATAGTGAATATGCTTCAGTGTTCGAAGAAAAAACTCACAACCTACACCCTCCTTCCTGACCCTTTGACCATGGGATTGATTTAGATGACTCTTTTGTTCCAAAAGTCACCAAGGTCTATCCCTTAAACCCCAAAGAAATGGAAATGTGCAAGGAGTTTGTCAATGAACACCTTCGAACAGGACAAATTGTACCTTCCAAATCTCCTCAAGCCTCGCTGTTCTTCTTCATCCTGAAGAAAGATGGCTCCCTTTGCCTGTGTCAGGACTACTGGTATTTGAACTCTCATACTGTCAAGAATGCATACCCTCTTCCCCTTATATCTGATCTTCTGGATAAACTAAAGGACTCGACCATCTTCACCAAGTTTGATGTGCGATGGGGATACAATAATATCCTCATCAAACCTGCAGACTGGTGGAAGGCAGCTTTCATTACCCCCTTTGGTCTCTTTGAACCAACAGTCATGTTCTTCAGACTCTGCAACTCCCCAGCAACCTTCCAAGCCTTTATGAACGATGCCTTCCACGATCTCATTTTGAAAGGGTGGGTTGTCATCTATATGGACAACATCCTAATCCACTCTTCTGACCACATTGAACACTGAACTTGGACAAAACAAATTCTCCAACAACTTTGCGACCTCCATCTTTCTTTAAAGATTTCCAAATGCTCCTTCAACATTGCCAAAGTGGAATATCTCAGCATGATCATTGGAAATCATCAGGCCTCCATGGACCCCACCAAGCTGAAAGCCATCAAAGAATGGACCCCCCCCACCTCTGTCAAAGGAGTTCACTCCTTCTTAGGATTTTGTAACTTCTACAGGAAGTTTATCACTAACTTCTCCATGATCGCACAACCACTCATTGAACTGACCAAAAAGTCTGTCCAATGGCATTGGGACCATCCCCATGAAAACCCTTTTCATACTCTGCAGAAGATCTTCATGATGACCCCAGTCCTCCATCTATCCAACACCACCTCCCCCTTTTTTGTCATGACTGATGCCTCTCTGATGGCTATGGGAGGAATATTGATGCAGAAGGACAGAAATGGGGACCTCCATCCCTGTGCATATCTCTCCCATACTCTCTCCCCCACAGAACGAAATTACGACATCTACGACTGGGAACTTCTTGTGGTTATACATGCCCTCTATGAATGGCATCACTACCTTCAAGGAACTTCCTTCCTAGTCACAATCCTCACCAACCATAAGAACCTCTCCTACTTCCGTGAACCACAAAAACTCTCTCGTTGTCAAGCCTGATGGCTTCTTTTCCTCCAGGACTTTGATCTCCACTTCACCCACACCCCAGGCTCCCAGATGGGACCAGCCGATGCCCTCTCTCACCACAACCAGGTGTTATGATTTTACCCTAGACCCTGTTTCTCCCCTCTTTTCCTTTCTTTTCCTTTCTTTTCCATCTTTCTTCGTGATACTTTCATAGATTTCCCTAACCTTTCACAACTCTGACTTCTTCCATTTCACCTCACAGAACCGGAGCTGTAGTATTACTCTTTTTGTCTATATTCTCTGGAACATTCTAGATAGTTTCCTTTCTTACCTCTTGGTCCATGTGCATTCCCTGTACTATAAATAGCCAACCTTTCCCTTCATGTACCTTAGCTAGTTCTACGCAATCCAAGCCTAGTAACCAGCATGCCACTCTTCGAGCAAGACCCACTACCATTCCACTGTATCAAGTGGCCTGTTACTTTGCCGTTGTCCACCACCATGAAGTTCCTTATCAAGTGATCTGCTTTATTGCAACTGTTGCCCAGTGTGATCTTCAAATCAGAGTAGAGTTCATCCAACAAGGGACAACCATCATCATTGCCATCCTCATCAGAGTTTGGCCTAGTAGGAGACATAGAATCTACCATCGATTCTATTTTATCAGTTACTAGCTGAGTTACTAGCCTCAGTGTAACAAAAGAACTAGCTCTTCCTCACTGTCCTCTACTTAGTGGACAGAAACCTCCCTCCCACCATTACCCCTCCTCAAGGACCAGCATACCCTTCCACCTACCAATGAAAGAAGAAACCCTCCAACCCTTACTCCATACCCTTTGCCTCCTCCTCCTCCATCCCTCTCAAACGCACCACGTCACTTCCAGACCTGCCCTCAGAAGTGCCCATCAAAGTAGAAGAAGAGCCTACCCTTGAGTTACCTATAGACCCATGATTAGACTTCAACTGGGAACAGGAACTCGCCAACGACCAAGAAAGGGCCTTGGCATCAAGACTAGCACAAGAATCTTTTGACAAAGAAGAAATTTGGAGAAGAGTAGAAGCTTCTCACAAACAGAGACATGCAGTAGAAGAAGAAGAAACCCACCAAGTAGCAGAATACCTTGACAGGTGACAAAAGATGGCCAAAACCACCAAACTGGAAGCTGGCCTTCCTGATGACTTCTCTGGAGAATCAGAAGATGCTGTAAGATGGATGCTCACTATGATGGTGTACTTTAAGATGAACAAAGACCTTTACGATGATAAGGCAAAGATACTTACCACTCTGAACAAGATGAGTAAGGGACAAGGAAAAGTCTTCTCCGAAGGTTGGTTCTACTGACTCAAAAGCCCTAATCTCAAGGACGACCAACAAACCTTCAACATCATGGCTGCCGATTTCGCTAAAACCTTCTTCCCCTTTGACACCGCCAGAAGAGCCTGATGAACCATCCGAAACCTCACCCAGAATATGAAGGATAAAGACAGGTTTGCTAAGTATGTAGCAGACTTCTCACTTGCAGCTGCTCAAACAGGGCTTGCCGACGAAGAGGCCCTTATCAAGTACATGTATTTTGGGAGAGGATTGGATGAGAAAATCACCACCAATATCCTCTCCATGGCTGCCATCCCTACTACCCTCCAAGGATGGATGGAGCAAGCCAGCAAGTTTAACATGCAACAGGAGTGCATCAAGGACATGCAGAAAGGCCTTGGTTGGCAAGACTTCTCCCATAAAAAAGACCCAAATGCCATGAAAGTGGACACAGTATGTCTATCTCTGGTAGAAAAGGCATGTCATATTAGAGAAGGACGATGCTTCATCTGCCACAAGAAAGGATGCACCACCAGGAACCATCCTTGAGATGAGAAGAGGGAAGGAAACTCACCCCCTCCTTGTCCCCCATGAAACCCTACTCAGGTTGCCACCACTTCTACCAAAACTCCTCCCCAAGACAATCCAACTCCACCATCTGATCTAGACTGCTATATCAAAGTCCTTGAAGGACAAAAGGTAGATCAGAAGGAGTTAGTCAGAGTTCTTCAAGCATGCTTCGAAGAACAACCAGAGGAAGAAAAAGTAGCAAAAATCAGCTTGAAAGAGAAGCTGGATTTTTAAAGAGGAGGGAAGTATCAGTGTCTTCACCTCCAGAACATTCTGCTCCTGTCATTTGTACCAATAGGAAAGAGAAATCTATTTGTATTCTGTTATGGTTTTACTTGAATTCTTATCCTTTCTTC
>JBBPMM010000621.1:0-16539 GCA_038090335.1 Solioccasus polychromus
CGTGCTTGTATATCACGCCTTGGGATTGCTCTTCCACTGCCTCTAGTCCATATACAGTATATAAGATCGGTTGGACTTGGCCGATCTGGTTCCCATTCATCCGTTTGGCCTGGTAAGTCGACCTGGGGTAGCTGACCATCCTAGGCAACGTTTTCAGTCTTCGTCGACGCGGTGGGTTCGGATGGGTCTTAGGGGGGGTCTGTGGTCGTTGGGACGTGGTATAGACGACCCAGGTACGTCTGTTGTCATGTCTTCACGCTTGTCATGCTGACCTGTGTGGTATTCAGCTAGCGTGTCCGTTTCGACTCGTTTCGAGTTGCGGTGCAATGCGCTTGCTCCGCTGTCCTTCCAACATACTCCCACATCACATCTGAAGCATTTAGAAGGATTTTTATACTGCGCTTCACCTCCGACGTCTCTCGACTCCAACTGAACTCGATCCCACTCTCTTCCACCTGCGGCTCGTCTCGGTGCGCCCGTATCTCCGCCGGCATCGTTCTTTTCGACCCTAGGGACCTCTAGGGTAATTGTAAGGTCATTGAGTATGCACCCGTCGCATCTGGTGTGCGTGGGCCCGCTCGACTTTGATTCTTTCCCTCTACCTCCTCCTAGCAGCCTGTTCGGGCGTTGCGTCTTCGCTCGGCTGAAGCGCTCGCTCTCATCGCTGCCTGGGGACTCCAGGTAACTCTTGATTTCGTCTGGCACGGCCGTTTTGCATGGCATCCCGCCTGCCGGCCTTGGTGGACTTCCTGGTGAGTCCCTATGCGTTCATCTACGCGTTCTAACGCATTCCGCAGATTCTCCCTTGGGTCCTGGTTACTATATGACATTTCCGATGCGTCCGGCTCATTGGCGTCACGCTCCACGGCTTCGCTCGGGTTGCTTTACTACTCCCCCTTGAGCTCGAAGCTCAGAAGCTCATCGGGTCATTGCGCGGGTATACGGGGTGGTGCCGGTGGCTCTGGTAAGTCGTTTCACATGCCCTTGACGTGCTCCCGACGCTGACGTTGCTGTTCCGCAGATAACGTCTTCAGCGCGACTCATCGGGAGTCGCTGCTGGCGTCGTTCAGTGTCTTCGCCGCCGTTGTCTCATTCTCCATCATATGTACCATTTCAGCTCGGCTTGGCTGCGTTGTCTCCCACATGTCGCTCTGGCTGTCGCCCAGCAACTTTGCGTTCTCAGTATTCCCTTGGTATCTATGGTCTCATTTGTGATTTGACCGGTTACGTCAACTACGGCCCTTCTGTTGGTCAGAATGGCGAAGTGGCTCCCGGTGGTATCGACGTGCAGTTCATGGACAGCAGTATCGTCAACCCGTTCCAGTACAGCTCTGGTCAGGATCTTACAAAAGTGATCAACAATCTTCCCGTTGATTCCGCGACGCTCGCTGCTCAGAAGACGTGCCTTCGAAACCTATTTCTTATTGGCATGGTGGACAATCGGATTCCACTTCAGTGTCTGTTTTCGCAGTACATTCTTCTCGCATAAACTGTCATGATGGTCAGCATCATCACATTCAAGTTCATCGCCTCCATCAACTTCAGCTCGCCTCGTGCGCCAGAGGGAAGATGTATTCATTGACCCCCAGTGTTGTCGCGTTTTCGCGTTATCGCATGTCCGTTGCACTCCAGCATCGCCGAGCTGTCTGCACTGTTTGCGGCTCAGCTGACACAATTGACCAGTACCTATTGTAGTTCGTAGATTACATTGTTGTCTCGAAGTCGTAAAACAAGCCCGTGGAACGATATTGCGCAGCATAGAAAAATTGCGCAAGGTAGAAAAATTGCGCAGCGCAGTGAAAAGTCGCGCAACGTAGCTCTAAATTTCGCGCTCCGGGTCAAAGAAAATAGCGGAATTTTCCGTGCTTTACCATGCCATACTTTCGCTCACCCGGACCGCACCAGTGAAATTGACCAGATCTAAGTCAGGTGCGAACAGTAAATGCGGCAAAGTCCATCATTCGGCTGAGTGTAGACACATTTTCCTGTCGCTGACAAGCATTAAACTTTGTTGGACATTCGAACACACGGTTGTGCGGTTGTACAGCCACCGTGTTACATAAGCGTAAACCCATACCGCTTGTTTGGGCCATAAGGTATGGGTTATGATGAAGTATGGGGTTTGTAAGGGTTTGGGCAACAGACCATTAACAAGCAAAAAAGAAGTGTAGTATTAATATGGGTTGGTATAGTGGTGTAGTAGTGCTATTTACAAGAGATATACATATAACGAAACGTTTCAGTGGGTCCTTTATCCCTTACTATCCCTCTTTTTCTTTGGTCTTCTTACATTCTGTTCGCCCCACATGCAATCCCAGGTTGTATCATAATATATGAACGGACGATGGCCGTCGACCCTGGCGAGGACGTCCAGTTGACTGTGGCATATGGATTCGTCGTTGAATGAAAGTCCCGATTCGGAATCCGGGAATTTCTGTGACAGGCGTATGTACCGAGGACATTTCTCCACGACGTGGCCGACCTATCCACAGAACAAACAGGGACAGTGTTCCTCAGAAACATCTATTGGGGAAATATCCCTGCGCAGAGAGTGGTTTAACTGTCGCCGAACAACGTTTTTTCAGCATTGAAATCGTGTCGATTAGGTAGCTTCCGAACTCCGCAGGGCGTCCAAACGGCGATACAGTGCATACTTGGAGTTATATTCGATCGCACCATTTCCATCCATGCAACGACTCAAACTTGTGGACTACAAGCAGGCAAAGATCAACACGTTATTATACGTTCCTAAACTGTTGACAATTTCGATGGGATAATGAAGAGACAGAGTACTCGGGTGATGGTACAGCGCTGACACTATTTGCACCTCACAGGGAGGAGGTAACTTGACGGCGTAAGACCAGGAAGACGAGCGCTAAACCACAGTTCCTAGAAACCTCCATCGTGGACAGCCCTGGGTATCGTCCTAACCGACAATAGAATGAACGTCGAGTTTTGTCACGAACTCGAAATGACTCACTTGACTTGGTGGCGCCTATAACCTAAATGAACCTCGCGAACATGGCGCATGATACTGTCCCTCTTTACTTCATTTTTTGTACAGCCCAATCATCTGCACGACAAAACATGGTCGCGTCGCATGTCCTCGATAATGATTGGTGGCGAGATGTTCGGGAACACACTCGTGCGTGAGGTGCGTTCTACATATAGTGCCGTCATCCATTAACCAATTGCAGACGTGCGACGCCCATCCGTTGGCGGTCGTGGACGGTTGGTGAATAGTCTGCATAACCAGTGTCGAGGATGAGAGTCGAGTCAGAGATTTCTTTACTTGCTGTATGGTTGCCAGCTCCTTATAATACAGAAAATCGGCTTGCTGTGCGGACCATGCAAGTGGCAAAACCTTATTTTTGCAACGTGCGAGAGTCACGATTGCCATAAGGATACCAGCCCTATCAAACAATCTAGTACAAACATGCATGCAGGAATAGACAATCGAGACAAGACAAGAAGAATGAAAATCCATGTGTATCAATGCAACAACGAGCCGAGACCAGAGAGGAAATGAGATTGTGGGTATTCATCCACCAACCACCCCGATGGACCATCTAACCCTTTAGAGGGGGCGGCGGGCCTTCTCGGTCATGGGTGCGACGGGCTGGACGGCAACGCGAGCCTGGACAAGTATCAGTCATAGAATTCAGATTCCCGTGAGAATCAGTCGGAAAAGGGAGCAGTGTTCGCGATGATGGTCCCATAGAAATGATTCTCGACACCGAAACTCACCTCGTCGTCAACAAGCTGGATGTATTGCTTCTTTCCACGGGAGCGCTTGAAGTACTTGGCCAGGGCAAAGACACCGACAAAGAGGATGGCAGCGCAAGCAGCAAAGACAGTCGAGGTAGCACCCTGCTGTGAGCCGATATGGAGGTAGGAGTCGTCGAAGCCAATCCTGCATGTGGCATCCCACTGCTTCTGGGAGGTGATGGCGTAATTCTGTGGTGCGAGGCGATGAGCACAAGTGACAGGTAAGACGCACAGCAAGGAATGAACCCACCTCGATCCTGTAAATGAACTCGGTAACGGGGATGTCCGCCTGGTGGCCAAATGCGTGGTAGGTCTGGAAGTTGTCGTCGGTGCCGTTCTTGAATTTGATCCTCACGAAGTCACGGTCCTCGGGGGCGGGTCCGCGACGGAGCTCAAAGGCGAGGGCAGAGGCGAAGTTGGCTGAACAGATGATTTAGTGTTTTTCTCCCTAATTGCGCATTTATGCATGAACTTACGGATGCCAGCAAGTTCAGGGTTCTCCTTGACGATCTCGAGCATATGGAAAAGGGAAATGAAGGGGTGGTAGGAAGTCTCGATCAATAAGAATTGAAGAGGGTCGCCATTGAAAGCAATGCGTTGGAGCGAGTTGACGATAGAGTGGAGGATGGTACGACCAGCCACTAAATGCCAGAAATAGTCAGTCAAAACTCGGAACATGGCATCCGACCATGGCCGACGTACAGTTACCAATACCGCCAATCTCTTTCGAAGAAAAGACAGCACTTTCGTGGAAGTCAGCCCAGCCACGAGCCTGTTCGATGAGAGTGGGAGGGAGACGGTGGGCGTAGGTTTGGTTGTGGATCAACTGGGTGTTGATATAGTCGTAGATGTTCCATGCATTCTCCAAAGTCGTGGGGCGGCCAAAGACGTAGTCACGGACAGCACCGAAGAAGGGCTTTGCAGCTTTCTCCGCCTCTCTGAAATGGTGGGAAGCGTACACCTCCGCGATGTGCGCCTCGAAAGCCTGTCAAAACACGGCACGGATCAGTCCACATCCCTAGCCTCGCAGCAGGAAACGTGGCAACATACCGGGCAGTTGGTCCAGGGCTCAAGAGAGTGGTCGTTTCTAGGATCGACGGTTTCGATGGGGACATACTGATACCCACCGAGAGGAGAGACGACCGTGGTGTCGTTGGCAAGAGTGATCTTGTTGTTTGGGTTGGGAGGGTAAAGACCCTGAAGAAGGGCGATCGCAGAGTCAAAGATCACGGGGCCTTCACCGCCAGCCTTGGCATGGACATTGAGTTCATTCGTGTCAACGATATCAGAGCTCATGCCAGTGATGTAGGAAGGCGATGAGCTGGTCAAGTAGACCGAACGAAGGAATTCCCCCAGTCCGTGAGACTGGACCTGTGAGATAATTGTGAGGATCTGTAGAGCGGAAAAGAGAAATCATGCTGACTGCGCCAAGAGGAGTGCTCTCCGTGAAGGTGGGCTCATAGGTCTTGGGATTTTGGTAATATTCATACCGGTCACCGTTGCGAGCAATAACGAGGGCACCAAGAACGTCAGTCATGATAGTGGAGTAGTTGAGTATGTCGAGCGACTAGGTACGAAGAAGCAACTAGAGATGCGAATGGAGAACAAAGACGGGACGTCGAGGTCTTATAGTAGGCGTGGGTCACGGAGAGAGCGTGCATGGCGCATGGCGAAAAGAGCCGAGTAGCGTCAGGGTATGGTTGCGCACCGTACCAGAAGTTGCTTGGCACGTTGTCACATTGGGTCCTGAAGCCAGGAAGACGCAAGGCCGCTTTCTTCCAAAGGGACCTCGCATTGCTTGTTTGCACAGGCGAGCAGAAATGAACGCAATACTCAAACTCCGGTCACGAGACGCGTGCGAGGTCGAAACCTGGCTTCTGAAATGGATGTCGTGCTCCACCAAGGCAGCTAGAACGTCGCATGAATGCTTGAGTTATGCCAGCAAGGCCCTGCAAAGACGTCGGGGGTCGCGTTCCGCGTCAAAAGTGTCAGACGTATGCACAGTTTGCGGCCGCGTGCCTGAAGGATTATATTTTAATAAGAGGGTTGAGGCCGAGGATGGGTAATTGTAATGGTGATAATGCGCGAATTACCGTCAACAGCCTCGTTCCCAACACGCGTCAGACGGGTAACTCGAGCCACTCTTCGCGCGGGGAGCTACCCAGTATACTGCTGCGCTGTGCGAGAACTTGAAATCCAAAACCTGAATCCGCGCACTGCCCGAAAGCCAAACCCTTCGATAGGCAGTGTTTGAGTATCCAGAGGCCAAGATGAATATCATATCCACGTGGCGGAGTGGAGTTGGGCTGGATTAGATAACGAGATCGACACGCTGCGGCGCTAGAGCGCGATGGGTCAGGCAGAAAAAAATCATTAATGGCGTGGTCAAGTAAGCCGTCTTGCATGTTGATCTAATTTACTTCTTTTTCTTGCCCTTGGTGCCCCCTCCACCCGTCGATTTTCCGCCGTGGCCGGATGTAGAGGTGTTTTCAAGAACCACGCCCTGCGTTGCTCCTCCCCCGCCTTTCCGTTTCCTGCCACTCTGCCCAAATGATGATCTCTCGCTCTTCTTTATCCACCTTTCCGGATCGGGTGCAGGTGTGACACCCGGGATCACGCCCTTTGGCACACGCTTCATCCGCACTTTCTTCGCCTTGTTGACTGGAGCGTCATCAGTACTCTGTTGGGTCAACGCAGCACTAGACGCCAAATGCACAGTGGGCTGGACAGATGGCGGTGGGGTCGTCTCGATCGTGGAAGCGACTGAAGAGGGTAATGCATCAAGGGCATGCAGAAAGCCTGTGTTGATAAAGTCGAGGTGCTTCTGTGAGGCGGTGAGGTTCGTTAGAACATCAGAGTATTCTTCCGATTGCTAGCAGACGGTCAGTGATCAGTGAGGAACAGGCAGTGCGAGAACGTACAGGCTCAGCGGTTTCCAGGAGCTCGTTGTAGAGCTCAAGACTGGTCTGATACGATCCTTGGCGATAATTCTGACCACAGCAAGCCACGGGACGTCGATCTCTTATGAAGAACGCGACAATTGATTCTTACATACCAGCTGAGCCTCGAGATGAAGCACTCCTCGGTGATCCTTTTTGGATCGTCTGATTTTTCCAAGCGCGGTGGCAGCCTCCTCTTCCCTATGAAGGCGATACATGGCATACGCTTCCTCGAACGTGTAATCGGGGCCACTTTCGGTGGATTCGGCTATAAGACGCAGCGCAACGTCATACTGCTCCGTTTGAAGAAGCAAAAACAGCTTGGTCTGCAGTGCGTCCTTATCAGCGGGGTGCAAACGAAGGACTAGACCGCATTGCATGGGTCAAAGACTCCTGAATGGAGATGAAATGGAGCCACCCACTCTTATTACATGTCTTGATGGCGTTGATGAAATGACCTCCTTCAATTTGTGCACAGAGCGATGCGAACAACCGTTTCAGCCGCTCTTGTAATGGGACTGGCTGCTTTTTACGCTGTCCCGGTTTGATTGGAACGCTCGTGGCAGTCTTGGAAGACATCAAGTTCAAGTTATGGCAGTGCTTGGCTCTAATTACCGAAAAACGTTACGTAAGCGTCACACTCACCCTTTGGACTTTCTTTACCAGCTTGAAACCGATAAAAACTTGAATGTCTGCTGAAGAGTCAGTGTTTCCAACCACCCCCATCATGAACATACTGCTAATAATTTTTGCATAGATCTACCCAGGAGGTGAAGGACGAAGCCCAGGATGCCAGAATGCACGAACCGCCAACAGCTCCGGCGGCCATGGCCACTGCGAACAAGAAACGACCCAAGATTGACTTCACCGTCCCGTCAGGTGAACGCAAACGCGGTAAAAGCATGTTTGGTATTGTACTCGGCACGTTGAACAAGGCCAAGATCGAGGACAAGGAGAGGAACGCGAGCGAAGCCGTCAGTCGCACGTCTGCCCGCCTGCCCTTGTCACTGACGGACCATCTTCTCAGGCAAAAAAACGACAGCTAATTGAGCAGAGACTACAGGCTAAGCTACGCAAAGAGACTGACACTGTCAGGCGAGCAGAAGAGGCCAAAAAGGACAAGACCAGTGCCAACAGAAAAGAAGAAGACCTGCAGCTCAAAGACTCCATCGTACGCGTACTCGACTTTTCGTCGGCCCTCACGTGTTTACGCTTTTCTAGTACAAACTTCGACGCGTACGATTGCCACTATTAAGCAACTTTTTGTTGACAACCGACATCATCCCACCATCCGACGCATCTCCTCCACCCCCTTCAACCAATCCGCTTGTACCACCCTCGCGTTCTCATCCGCCACCCCTTTACTATCTCCCAGCTGTCCTGACACCTGCCCAAGAGGTTTTCCTTGCACGGCGAAGGGCAGAGGTGGGTTTCTTGGACACTCGTCCGATGTTCGTAGCTTTCAAATTTTGACTATATCGGTAGGTTACTGAGGCAGCCGAAAAGGAATGGGAGGCTTTTCGTGAAGAGCGTGTTGCTGGCATCGAAGAAATCAAGCAACTTCGGCAACGCGTCGCCGAAGAAGATACTCGTCGCAAAAAGGAGCGCGAGCAAACTGTCGGAGAGGAAGGCGAGGACAAGGAAATGGCCGAAGAGCTCCAGGAATTCGCGCATGAGCCGGCACCGCAGCCAGATACCAAGATGGAAGTGGACGAAGAACAGAAGCCCGAACCAGAGTCCGCAGAGTCGGAACGCAAGGACGATTCGGGCGGTATGCAAGCCGACGATGAAGATGCAGTCGAGTATTAAATCTGTAGGGTATGTACGTTTCGTATGTATTCTTCAGTTGTTTCTGCCATGATATTACTCTCATTACCGCTTGTCTCTACTTTGATTGACATCAATTGAAGGACATTTATCCCCCTGAGGCGTTCAACATACAGTCCTGAGTATGTACCTTACACTGCATGATTATGTACAAGTCGGGATACGTCAGGCACGAATTTTTACCTCGTGACCATACACAAGGATGTGTCGTCTACATTTGGAGCAGATAGGCATGAAATCATTATGCCCAAGTTCAACGCTCAATACGATTGAGCTTCCCGAGTTCCGTCGCCTTGCAAGTCCAGAACCGCTGGTCGAGACGTATCCCCAGTTCAACGTCGTGCATCATGAATCATCTCTGCGCGACGTAAGCTTGAAGCGGAACATCAACAACCCAGATACCGATCCGCTCGGCGTAAATGATCGTACGCATTGTACCGCGACGCCTATATTAAATAAATCCGATGAGCCACTGGGTTTCAAAGTTGAGTTCACAACGCCGTAGCAAGCACACACCTACATACGCGTGTTGACTCGGGACCGAAGTTGCGCTGCACGGGGCTCGTGTCGGTATGGATACCCAATTGTAGTGCTTCCAATTATAACTGGATGTGTCACGTCCGACTGGTCCAGACTCGGATCTGAGCGGTATGGTAAAGTCCATAAAGGGGAGCAGTGAGCGAAAAAAAAACCATGATGTTGCGATACGAGATGAGTGGCGCTCTTCCGAGTCGATTATACGTTTCAAGTCTGCGCAGGGAGCAGCCAAGAACGATAAAACTAAAATACTTTTCCTCGCGCTTCTGCTGCGGTATGATCCGGGAATGGAGCATATGGTCGTCGTTGTACGTCCTTGTCGTCGAGATCGGCTGCGCAATGTGACCTGCATACCCATTCAGGATTCGATGTCCATTTGCCGAGGTACTGAATGGGCATCCGGAGCAGCAATACGGGTAGCGCCGGAACCCTCGAGTGCAGTCATGGCATGATAACAGCTCGGGACTTTGTATCTCCACAAGGAAGCCACCTAACGTCCATCCGCCGGGGGGACGAATGAGAATCTCGGTTAGCGCCACAGACGACAGGTGTGAAATGAGGCAAGCACACATCCTCTGATCGGACGGCGGAGGGTGATGATGAGTGAACTGGACCACGTCCATCAGCAGACCGGACAGGTAAAAGTAACGAGCGGATGCCCTAGTTACCATCATATCTTCCACGCTAGAAGCTAGATGGGTTCAAGTATGGCATGCGCAAACGTCCCCATAGCATTCTTGAGACATGTGGATATTCCCGGTCGTCGTCATGGGAGAAGCTTAACCATGCAAACGGCGAGCTGGTGCTTTCAGTACATCATAGAGACTCGAGAGTGACGACCTGCCCACACGGCACGGAGATCTTCAGACATTCGCAGGGATTTCAGCGAGCATTATGAGAAAAATGGACTCGAGATGGCCGCAGAGCAAGTGGGAGGGTGGATGGCGAGCGAGTGCTCTCGGCTAACCACAGAGATTCGAGAGAGAAATCGTACAGAGGCGGTCGCAGAACGAGTGGGAGGGGGATCAGCAGCGAGGGGGGCGAGATTTCGTCTGACGAGCCTTCAAGTATCCCACCCGTCCAAGAAAAGAAGCAACAAGATCAGCCGCACGTCCACCGTCCTTTTTCTCAGAAATGAATTGGGCTCGTCACGCTCCTGCATTCTTCATGGGCTGTCAGACCCCATTTGATCAGTTGCTCCATCTCAGCCCATCGATCAATATAGCAGACTCACCGACGTAGGGCCTCGACAGCACGGTCAGGGAACGGTAGACGAGCCATTCTACATTCCCCAAATAGCTGACGGCGATCCACATCACTGCTCTATCACAAAGGTGAGGACTAGGTCTTAGACTCATTCAGGGATCCTGTGTTCATGCTCTGCCGCATTACACACCGCACGGGATCGCCAGGACCTACTTCATGTCCGACGAGGGCAAAAAAATTTTGGTTGGCCGATAAGGTCAGAAAATCCATTTACATGAATCTCGTTAAACACATACGAAGCGATTAATAGTCGGCCTCGACATGTGCCGCATTTCAGACGCGGTCTCGTCTGCACCTGAGTCCTCACCGTGCATTCCAACGATCTTGACGCCGCCGGCGTCAGGATTCATTTTCCTTTAGGTTAGCGCCGCTTTCAGAAGCGGAGCAAGTGCGAAGGGGGCAATAGCCGTCGAAGAACACCACTTTATGAATAAGTTCATGTCCGTGCTCCCACCATTCACATAGCCGCCACTACACACCGTGTGTTAAAAAATGCGTAGTGGATACAGAGGAAGGAGTAAACTGGACATGTTTCCAGATCCTCGTACTCCGACGAGATGTGGACACTAATACACGATCAAATTTCCGAGTTGAAAGAGAAAAAAAAAAAGAAGCGCCTTACACATAAAGGACGTCAGCTGCCACCGTACCACATCCGCGTGAATGCGTGGGCACACTAACTTGGTGCCAAAACAGGCGTCTTACGGAACAACCCTGTCACCGGAGAAGCAAAATTCTCCAATGCTGTGCGAAATCTTTCTCAGGTGCATGTATCGTGTTGGAGAAATAATGTGATTAAGAGAGTGGTGGCCGAGCCAGACACGTTTCAATTCGAGAAGCGATCATCTCTTGCGTGTTTCGGGCAACAGGCCAACGCAGAAGAAATGATTCGAAAAATGACCAGGGGTCAGCTAGAAGGACTGGCACGCAATGATATATTCAAGGCGATCGTAGAAACTAGCGCGATAACAAGTCAGTAAGATTCCCTTTCAGACGGAGGAGACAAAAACGTACCACGTGCAAACCATTTTAAACGATCAGAACAAGTCCCTGGAGTAAACGACAACTAACCATTCGCCCGAATGATCGGTAACAACAAGCGTCCATTGAACAACAAAAAAGGGAAGAAAATTGCACGTTGCAGTTATTCTACCGTGATATATGAGATACCTTCCACCCACGAAAAAGCGGCGCTTATAAGTGGTCATCGTGCCCGACGGGCTGTTTGTACGAAAGCAGATGTCGTAACTTGAGCTGGGCTCACACCTGCGACAGCTGTCCCAGTCGGACAAAGTGTCGTTGGCATCGTGGAACTCACGGCGTCCCAAGCATCGGGATAGCTGCATCCTTGTACTTGCGTAGGTGCTAAACCAGTGTCGGCAGAGTCATACCAACCGTTACCGACGCTTACCGTCGGCGTTGGAGAGAAGGTAGGGGGAGGAAGGGTGGGTATAACGCTCGTAGATGTATAGGTGGGGAGCAGCGCTTGGTTTGCACTCGGTGTCAAACCGCTGATGGTTGCAGGAGGGAACTGACCGTACGTGGCGATCGAGGTGGCAGAGATGGTGCCAGCTCCAGCCCCACCTGTTTGCCATGATACATATTGGCCACTGAAAGGTAGTTGGGAGACACCTAGGGCCGCACACGTCCCGAGTGCAGTCCGCGGATCAGCGGGCATCCATCCGTTCTGAAGGCCGAGCTGGTAGGACCAAAGGGGGGCTTCAACTGAGTTCGTGGTGGATGAATTGCCGATCTAATCGAATCAATAGTTATCAATGATTGCGACGTTGGAAACGACGGAGGAGATAGGCTCACCTTCCAAGTCCAGAAAAACCAATTCTGAAGGGCATCCATAGAAGCGAGTGTAAATTCCAAGAGTCCGTCTTTCATTGTTTGGTTCCATTGAGATGAGTCCAGGAACAATGAGCAAGACGACCCAAAACTTGAAGTGCCCGTTGTGCCCGTCAAGAAAAGCCCACATTGGTTGAATCCGTTACTGAATTCACCAGCGATCGTTACTCCAAATGCAGTCTGACTGCGCAAGAGCAATGTGAACCAGGGCCATGGAAAATGATCAATCATCCAGCATGCGCACCTCGTGTTCATGGCATCGGCCCATGCGTTACACGCAGTCTGGGGCCAGATCCCACCCGCCTGAAGGCCCATGCCGGTGGCGATTGGCCCAGTATTTGAATTTCCATCAAAAGCAAAGTAAGGGTGCGTGTCAAGAATGATACGATCCGATCCCTGCAAAAAGCCAGCCCAACTTCCCACGCCCTCAAAGCCATCGTGAATAGCAATGTATGGACCGTGGCCTTCACCAACGCCCGTAATGTTGCGAATCATATCATGCGCGCGAAGGTAACTGAAAAAGGTAATGTCCAATTCTCACCCAAAAAAGATTAAGTGACACAGGTCAACTCACAAGGTTGTCATTTGGTCCTTGCCAATGGTGGATACAAGAGCCTCATTCACGATACTAAAAACAGGAACGACAGGCTGCCACTCAGGCTGGGAAATGAACTCGGTGATGATTCTGATGTAATTCAGTGCGCGTTCGGCGTTCGCCAGACCCATGACACCATTGAGGAAATTGACACTACCCTGCTTTCCGGAATGGTTATACCCTTCATATCGCGCATGAATGGTTCTTAAAGCATGAACACGGACCAAAATATATGCTCACCATTCTGCGAGCCGGGGATCGTGTGCAAGTCCAAGTTGACCCGAATTCCATATTTGCGTGCCCATTGTAAAACACGCAAGATGTAACTAAGGCAACAGGTCAGAAGACCCCTCAGGGCAAAGAGGAAAACGTACGGCCAACAGACTTTCTCCAGGAAAGGTTCGAAATCCCACTTCTCGATCGCCCAGAATGGAATTGGTAGGCGAACCCAGTTCAGTCCAGCCCCAGCAATTTCAGCAATGTCTTGTTCGGTCTGTCGAATGCAGTTCGACATAATTGCAGGAATAAGAAAAATGGTTGCTTACGATGAACGTGTCATAATGGTCTTCGATTTGATTTAAACCGCCACTGGCAGTGTCATTGGCCATGAGGGTGCTCAAAGTCCACTCATCTAATGCAGAAGGATATTTCTGAAAGAGTGCAGGGGAAATGAATGGTTCAAGGACGAATAGTCCTCCCAAATTAACACTGTAGGGGATCACGATGCAGCACAGCGAGGAATAATAATAGATAATTACCCATAAATCTTGTCCTGACCCCATGTCCAGCTTGTGTTCAATGGTGGTGTCCAAGAATTCGGCTGAGCATTATTGTTGAATGGATTTTCCGGGTCGTAGACCCCTGTGAATGTGCCAGTCAATCAATTCATTAGAGCGATTGTAAAGACCCGGAATGAGAGTATCTGAATGGAAGCGTAAAATAAATAAATAGAATATTTGTGATGATCATAGCAAGGAGTGCAAGAATGTTCGCCGAAATGGTTACAAACGTCCACGTAATTCGATTCCTCGGAGAAAAATAGCGAAGACTTACAGAAGCCACCGAAATTATTGATATAAGTAAATGAGGTGCCATCGGCTGTCGTGACCACTGAGCCATTTCCACCACTCTTCAGAGTATTCCCAGAACTACTGGAAGCGGAAGAGTGAGGTCTGATAACCAAATAATAGACCGGGATGACAACAGCTGCAATCACGATAACAAGGATGACCAATGTCATGATCCACCCTCGTGTGTGGCAATTGGGTGTCGGTCGTCTCTGGGAAGTAGTGGACCATCTAGGATTGCGATGCTCTGGACTAAAAAGGACGTCACTGAAGCGTTTCTCGGGTTGGAGGGGCGAAGAATTGGCAGCAGAGTGCAGGGTAATCGATGCATGAGAGTCGGAAGAATAGGGCGTCTGTTCGAGATAGGATGCCCTAGGTGGCCCTAGCAGCCAGGCATCTTGCGAAGCAGTATTTGGCACCATTGCATATGATTCCGTGGGTGGGGAGTCTGGTCTTGTGGGGGTATACGATGAATGCATCAAACAGTAACATGAAAAGGGCTGAGATTAAAAGCTGGTGGAGCATATAGCCAACCGCAGTGTGATAATCGTCCCGTCAACGACGAGTACCATCTGCTCGCCAGCCACGAATGGCACACGGACCAACCAGCGATCGCCGCATCATCGCATCGCATCTCCATTCTCTAGGGCAGTGTCGGGTGACTGACTTAAAGGGGCGATAGCAACGTGAATTGGAGATTTGGTAGGTCTTGGTTTGCAGAAATCCACATGACGGGTTTCCAGGCATACGAGACCGGGTAAAAACCCCGTGACAATGATCAACCTACCAACGGCGTAGACTTCTGTTTCATCTTGTAAACTAAGGTTCAATATTAAAAAGTTGATTGGCTGCTTATCTAGGCTCGTCTTCGTGGGAACCAAACACACACTCTTATTGGCTCTCTCCCCCGCAGAACACAACTTCCTAACTTCAAGCTCCATGGTTTCGTTCTGTCTGTCCGAGGTGTGACCGTCTCTTTTGAATTTACGTGTAACGTCATTAGTTGACAACTGTGCCGACGAGAGAAGAAGACTCGAGATACTAATCCTCTTTCATATATCAGTCTAGAACAAATCTAATGATTGTCCTTCTCAAGTGTGTGATCAGGTCGCTTCCATTGCTGATATTATCTATATCCAAGAGTACGACAGGGTGTTGGCCCTGAGCAACGTTGGTAACAACGATACGAACTTTTCTGCGATTGACAACATCTACACATTCCATTGGATGTTTTCGTGGCGAGCCCCCATATGACAACCCCGCTGTCGGAAAGCCGTGAAGGTTGTTGATTCGGGGATCGGGATAAGATAATGTTATCTACCGTTTCTACATTGGACGTGTCAGGGATTTGACACCGCATCCGTTGCAAGCCAGCATGCTGTCTCGAATTTGGCGCATGATGCTATGGTCATCCATTTCTGACTGATATGGTGTGGTCTGGTGTATAAATATATAATCTATACACACGGCGTGGATGTCATATGATGATCCAGGACAGCCAAGGTTAGACCCGTCCCTGGCATTGGTCTATAGGGACTGAGCACATAGGTTCGCGGGAGCATCTGGCGCACTGCTTGACAACATCCCGTCCAAAGGATTAATGAAACTTGTGAAACTTGGTGCCGACGGAGATGAAAAGCGTCTAGATGCAGCACTCACTCACGTTAAGACTAGAGAACGACATCGGAGCGAGCAGTGGCGCCCGTCCTTGAGCTAAACCAAAGAGACACCAAGCATTCCCACACGCTAGTGTCAGTAGGGCGGGGAAGGGGGCGAGGTGATGATTCCTCTCTGGCTTGGTCATTATCGAACAAGTGGAGCGCGGCGCTCCACGAAGCCATCATGGCGCGAGTCCCTCGCCGTGATGTCGGAGAGTTGACGATCATGTGATCCCGAGGGATACGGATCGTAACACGCTTTGAGAGTTTTCTGGAGAAATTTGGAACACCAACGTGATGATGCTGTCCGCAATGTCCGCAGGCACACGTGAGATGCCCTGGAGCTGGAGAGCTGTTATGAGTCAAAGGCAGTATCGGGTATGGGTGAAGAGGAGCCGGTGGAGGGGCTGTGAACAAGAAGGCTCCAAGTGGAGATACGATCTTACGGGAGGGCGTGGTGTGGTGGCATTTGCCGCGTCCGGGGGATCGCCAGCGCCGGAGACAAAGTAAACAATCTGAGATCCTAGATCCACGATCAACAAGGCCCCCTACCCACTCGTTCCATGCGGTATGTACGACCCACTTCAGCATCGGCCTCGGTAGCTCGTCCGAGTCTATCTCTCGAGACTACACGTTTGTTTGATTCAATAACATGATTGAAGAGTAAGCGAGACAGGTGATGAGGTCAGTGCTGTCCAAATTTACCCGGCACCGCCGCCATTCCCCCAGGTGTGGTAAACTCCCCGCTTCTCTGCTCGAATGTAGACACGAACATGGTCTTTTCCTGGCGGCATGACACACACTCTATTGCACTCTCCTTTTAGAAAATCTGCGCCTTCCGGCGAACTGGGCTAGTCCTTTGCCGTCCTACTACTTTTCCGCCTATATATGACGCCCCACCGTTGATATTTGGCTTCTCGTTGAGCCCATTTCGATGCATTGCCCGGAAGTGAGCCTGCTGAGTCACGACGTACCATATGGGCTGACAGACAACTATCGCTCTCCACCGTTCCCCCCCGCGGACCCTCCGG
>JBBPMM010000622.1:0-16533 GCA_038090335.1 Solioccasus polychromus
AACAAGAAAGGATAAAGGATATGAGAAAAGGACTAGGTTGGCGAAATACGGGAGGAACAAGGAGAGATCCGAACGCCATGGAGGTAGATGCCGTACGCCTCTCTCCGGTAGAAAAGGCAAGACATATCAGGGAAGGAAGATGCTTCATTTGTCATCGAAAAGGATGCGTAGCCAAAAACCACCCAAAGGACTCCAAGGAACCGACTTCCCCTCCTCGTCCTCCTCGAAACCCAGCACGGGCCGCTGCAGTTCCCACGAAAACCGAAGTAAAAGAACCCTCGGACCTTGACAAATACCTTAAGGTTCTGGAAGGGAAAAAGGTAGATCCGAAGGAAATGATTCGAGTTCTAAAGACATGCTTCGAAGAAGAAGAGACAGAAGAAACGGTGGCTCGAGTAACCACTCATCAGGACTTGGATTTTTAAAACGGAGGAAAGTCCCGGCGTCTTCTCCTCCAGAACGAATAGCTCCTGTGATTTGTACTAGTAGGAAGGAAAAATCAATCTGAATCCCTATTGCATTATCTCATGGAGCAAAAACCGCCGAAGTAAAAGCCCTGCTAGATTCAGGGGCCACTGAAAATTTTGTCGATCCCACCATCGTTGCAAGATATCAATTTCCCTGTTCTCGACTTCGTGTCCCAATAAAAGCATCCAATGTGGACGGGACAATAAACCAAGGAGGAATCATTAGAAAAGAAGTCAAACTTGTTCTCCGAATAGGAACCCGAGAAGAAGTAATTCGTTTTCTAGTACTCCATTGCGGAGAAGACCGAGCCATTCTTGGACTCCCTTGGTTTACTAAAGTCAACCCAACAATCAACTGGACAACTAGAAAGATCTCCATACCCGATCTTCCCAGTCCCGACTTATCGGATAGCCAACAATACCTAGTCGAATCACTTCGAAAAACGACTATTGCCACAGAAGCCGTGGCAAACGCCCCCAAAAAAGAACACGTTCTTCCAAGACAATACACTCCGTATGCGGATGTATTCAGTGAACAGACACATAATCTCCTCCCTCCATCCCGATCGTTTGATCACGCCATCGAACTAAACGACTCCTTTGTACCTAAAGTAGCCAAAATTTACCCTCTTAACCCAAAAGAACTACAAACCTGTCGGGAGTTTGTGGATGAACACCTGAAGACCGGATGAATCATTCCATCCAAATCTCCCCAAGCTTCCCTGTTCTTTTTTGTTGGAAAGAAAGACGGCTCTCTTCGCCCTTGTCAAGATTATCGTTACCTCAACTCCCATACAGTAAAGAATGCGTACCCTTTACCACTTATATCCGACCTCCTTGATAAGCTCAGAGCTTCCACCATCTTCACAAAATTTGACGTCCGATGGGGGTATAATAATATTCTTATTAAACCAGAGGATCGCTGGAAAGCGGCGTTCATCACCCCGTTCGGTTTATTTGAACCAACGGTGATGTTCTTCGGTCTCTGTAACTCCCCAGCTACCTTTCAAGCCTTCATGAATGACGCTTTCAGAGACCTCCTCTCTGAAGGATGGATTGTCATTTATATGGACGATATCCTCATTCACTCCTCCAACCAAATAACCCACACCGCTCGCACTAAACTAGTCCTCCAACGACTCAGAGATCTCCATCTGTCACTAAAACTGTCCAAATGTGTCTTCGACGTCACCGAGGTTGAATATTTGGGCATGATTATTGGCAACCACCGCGCTGCTATGGATCCATCCAAACTGACAGCTATTCGCTCTTGGGAACCTCCTCGCTCTGTCCGCACGGTCCAATCATTCTTGGGATTCTGTAACTTCTATCGGAAATTTATCGCCAATTTCTCCTCCATTGCCCAACCTCTTATTGATCTAACAAAGAAATCTTCCACGTGGCGTTGGGATTCCCCACAGCAGAACGCGTTCTCAACTCTCAAGAACCTCTTTCTCGCTTCACCAGTTCTCCAACTACCTGACCCACTCCAACCATTTTTTGTCATGACTGACGCCTCCTTGGTCACTACCGGTGGGGTTCTCATGCAGAAGGATGTTAATGGTGACCTTCACCCTTGCGCGTTTTTGTCAAAAACTCTATCCCCCGCTGAACGAAACTATGATATCTACGATCAAGAACTCCTTGCTGTCATCCATGCCCTTTATGAGTGGCGACACTACCTCCAAGGCACTGGACACCCGGTCACCATACTTACAGACCACAAAAACCTCACTTATTTCCGTGAACCGAGAAAACTTTCACGCTGTCAAGCTCGTTGGCTCCTCTTTCTCCAGGACTTCGACCTTTCGTTCACTCATTTACCAGCATCCCAAATGGGACCTGCGGATGCTCTCTCTCATCGAGATTCCATCGATACTACAGACAATAACACTACAACCACTCTTCTACCAGACTCCGTCTTCGCCCGTGCCATAGACACCTCTCTTGCCCATAAAATTGCCGAATCCTCTGCATCCGACCCCCTTGTTTTAGATGCCCTGTCCAAGTCCCTATCCGGTTCCCCATTATTTCCCCGTTCCGCTATCCATGACTGGACCTTCGACGATGGCAAACTTTATTTTAAAAATCGACTTTATGTTCCTCCTTCCTTCCATCATAACCTTGTCTCATCCCTTCATTCCTCCCACGCAGGAGGCCATGGTGGCATTTCGCGCACCACCGCTCTTCTTTCCCACAACTATTGGTGGCCCGGCCTCTCCTCTTTCGTCCGCCGCTTCGTCTCAGGATGTTCAATTTGCCAGCAGCATAAGGTCAACACTCATCCCACCGTACCATCTCTCTCGCCCATCTCTTCTTCCACTACCTGCCCCTTTGACCAAATTTCCATCGACTTAATCACAGACCTACCTCCTGTTAACGGCTTTGATTCTATCATGGTCGTGGTCGACCACGGACTTACTAAGGGGGTAATTCTCACTCCTTGTTCCAAAACTATCGATGCAGAAGGAGTGGCCCAATTATTTTTTAAAAAAGTTTTTCCCAGATTCGGACTCCATTCCTCCATAATATCTGACCGAGGCCCTCAGTTTGCATCGGCATTTGCCAGAGAATTATCTAGAATACTTGGATACGACCTAAAACTCTCTACCGCCTACCACCCCCAAACTGATGGAGAAACCAAAAGAGCGAATCAGTCCCTGGAAACTTACCTTCGAATCTTCTTGGAAGGATGACCGGATAAATGGGTCAAATTATTACCAATGGCGGAATTCTCCCATAATACCAACATCCATGCATCGACGAAGAAATCCCCTTTCTCCCTTATGCTCGGATATGAACCAAGGGCCTATCCACCGTTGGGAAAAACATTTATTCCCGCTCTGGAAAAACGTCTTTCCCTCTTGGAAGAAGCCCGAAAGGAAGCGTTGGCTGCCCACGAAAATGCCGCTCGGATCATGAGAGAAAGAATTCATTCCAAGTTCATACCGTGGAAAGTGGGCAATAAGGTGTGGTTAGAAGCGAAGAACTTACGCTTTCGCCACACCTCACGAAAATTACTACCTAGAAGAGAAGGACCTTTTGAGATCACCAGGGTAATATCCCCTGTCTCTTACGAATTGAAACTTCCCCCCTCCTGGAGGATCCACAACGTGTTCCACGCATCCCTTCTTTCGCCTTACAAAGAGACCGCAGAACACAGACCCAATTTCCTAAAACCTCCTCCGGAGGAGATAGAAGGCGAGGAAGAATGGGAAGTGGAAGACATCATTAATCACCGTGGAACGCGAGCTCAGCGCCAATATCTAGTAAAATGGAAGGGTTATTCTTCCTCCGAAAATACGTGGGAACCCGAATCCAACTTGGGTAATGCCTCGGAAGCATTACAAGAATATAAAAGTCGACGAAACCTTTGAACTCCGACTCAACCACTCTTGATCCCACACCCTTACCATGTCGAACGTATCCACACCCACCACCTTCATCCATGCTTTCGCTCAACGACTCCCCGACCATCATCGACGCCTCCTCTATGCCGGCGTGCTTGCCGACCCCCGAGTAATGTTCCTTTTAGAAAAAGACGGTCTGTGGGACCGGGCCATTACTTTGCAGGCCCTCATGCGTCTTTACCACCAGACCCTAACTCATCACCTCCTCTACGAAAGACTACACTCCTCCACTTCCCATGCAACCCAACAGACGCTCTCGGACTCCCAATCCCTCATCCGTCATCACGTCCTCGACCTCCTCCATTATGAGGGATTCTGGGGTTTTGTCAACCGTATCCCAAACTCCGCCCTACAACATCTTCTTGTTCCTCTCATTACTTCCCTGACACCGTCTGAAGAGGATGTCTATGACAGTCTCATCACCATCAATACCTCCCACATCACCCCGCGGTTGGTCCCCGCTGGTCCTACCTACCCACCAGCATACTCCCGACGAACCTCTCCCCCTCGTCCGGTATCTCCCATTTACCACCCTCGGACACCCACTCCTCCTTCCACCACCCCGTCAAGGACACTGCGAAGAAGAGGTCGCAACCCCAGTCCTTATCCAAGGATGAGAGTAGAGACCCCGCCTTCATCCACCTCATCCTCCTCCTCTTATGGAAGTCCAGTGTCCCCGACGCTCCCTGTTCCCCCTCCGGTAGATCGAGACGCCATTATCTTGGACGCTTCTCCTGGTTCTCCAGCTAACCCCATCATCGTGGAACAACCTCAAACACCCCCCAGATTAGGCCAATGTTTCAAATGCCAAAAATGGGGGCATTGGCATGGGGAATGCATCAAATTCCGCTGCCCTCGTTGTTTCCTGTGGGCTCCTGGACACCCGGCTCGACTCTGCAAGGGGTTACCTTGTTCCTCTTGCAGAAAGACCAATCACCCGAGGAACTATTGTCCTCTTTCATCGGGAAACAATCCCCCGGTTGACGAAGAGGATGTTTGAAAGGGACTTCAAACACCTAGTAGGGGGGTAATGTTACGAGTGTGATGTCCCCTATCCATTTTCTCATTACTTAAGCATACCTTTTGTCCTCACAGCACCGGAGCTGTGCCTTTTTCCATTTCAGCAGTATACTCCAGAACATTCTAGAGATATTCCTTTTTGTACGTGGTCTGTGCACCGACCAGACCCCTATAAATACCCAGTCATTATACCATGTACTTTAGCTAGTTCTACGCAATCTAAGCTTAGTAACCAGCAAGCCACCTTCGGGTGAGGACTCTACCAAACTGCCTCTACACGTCATCGTCTTCATCGCCATTGTTGCTCAACGAGACATCGCTATACGACACGCCTTTATCCAAGAAGGAACCCTTCTCCTAGTCGTCATCCTTATAGGGATCTGGCCCAGTCGTCGCCACTGACTCTTCTATCGAGTCTATCATAGCCATTACTAGCTAGGTTGCTAAGCCCTAGCGTAACAGGCAGCATCCTTGGTTCTGATACATACGACCCAAGCCATTGACGTGTAATCATTGAGGAAGGTGATGATATATTTGAATCTTTGGTAAGACTCAATGGGGAAAGATTTTATGTCCGAATGAATTAGTTCGAAAGCACAAGTGGCACGACATTCAGAGGGGGGAAAACTCCTATTTGGTAGTTTGCCTAGGGTGCAACCTGGGCAGATAGGATCACTCGATGGGATCTCTATTTCAGGCATATTTTTTACATGCTTCTTTGCATGGTGAAGGACTTCTTTAGAAGGGTGTTCAAGGCAGCGATGGAGGGTGTCGTATGTGATCTTTGCTTTTGTAACAAGGAGATGTGGGTGTGCATCAAGGGGCTCTGCGACGAGGGTATAGATGGACCTAGCAATACATCCAGGGGTGAACACAGCTAAAGGTGAGCCATCACCATATTGTACTTCAAGGCTTTTTGTGCTTCCTTTTACATGTGCTCCATGAAGTAAGAGGACACCTAGGGATACTAGATGTACTCCAGAGTTAGGGATGTGGCCAACTTCATGCAGATCAAGTAGATGAAATGCTCTAGTGTGGTCTTTCCATCTCACTAATACTCATCCTATGCTGACTACGAAGACAGCATGAGCTGCAGTTTGGACTGGTATATGGTCATTTCCCTTCAATTCTTTGTATTCTACGAAGTTGTTTTGATTTGGTGTGAAGTGCATTGAAGCACCAGAGTCAAGGATCCACAGATCTTGTTCACACTCGCACTTCTTATGATCAGACTGAGACGAACAAGCACAAGTCCGTTGTATTGCTGGAGCCAGTAATGGCATCACAGCGGGTATATGACATGCAGGTACATTATTATATTTAACTACTTGAGCAGACGATGGGAACATCGCATCAAAAGTAGGTAAGTGTCTGATAGTGTGTGGTGGAGGAGCTGCGTACCTTGTAATATGGACCAAGTCCATGTCATAGTCGAGGCCGGCAGCAGTGGCGATCTCCTCATCTACCCCGAAATCCTCTGAGCCATAGATGTTGATGATGTCCTCGGAGTCCCATCTGCTTTGTGGTGGTGGCATGATCTCCTTATGGCGGGATCAATGCAAACACTTGCAGGGAGGGGGACGAGTGGTTTCATCGTCGGTCTCAACCTGGTTGGAGGAAGAGGCAACAGCATCTAGGTGGCAGATTGTTTCCACTGAGGGCTGAATCCCAAGCCTGTCAGCAAGGGAGAATGCCTGCACAATATGAGTATCAGCAGGCAGACCTTGTTGCCCTTGGTAGAGCGAAGCGGGGACATGGGAGGAGGTGCAGGGGTCAAACGTGGGGACGCATGTGGATGGAATTACTGTTGTTGGGTGTATGAAGGTGGCAGAGGCAATCTGGGCCTGTTTGCCATTCTTCTTTTTACCACAACAGGTCTTCTTCTTTTCTTTGGTGCTGTCGCCACCTTGCTGCTGCTGCTGTTGCTGCTGCTGCTGGGGCTTCTGCTGCTGCTGGAAATTGGGGTTGTCCCCCTTGCGCTTGACAGCACTGATGCGGTGGGCCTGCTGGCCATTGGACTGTTGTTCCTTGCCCTTGCCTTTCATCTGCTTCTGATCCCAGGCCAGTACCACTGCACGAGATATGGCATCGATCGTGGGGGTGTCCTTGTTCTGAGCAACCATCTGGCTTACTACCTCATAGGACGATGGTAGCATGGCCAGGAGCATCATACTCTGGGCCTTGGAAGGGATCTTGAACTCGGCTAGTTCGAGTCGATTGAAGAGTGTCACAACCTTTGCCAAAGTTGGCTCAGGGTGACAATCAGCAGGGATGTGGAGCTCAATTAGTTCCCTGAAGAGGGAGTAGGCACCGGCAATGGAAGGGGAGTCATATTCAGCCTTGAGAGCTTCAACTAATTTGCTTGCATTGGTGTGCAAAGCAAACTTGGTGTGAATTGCGTCAGTCATGGCGAGGAGTATGCTCCCCCTTACTATGCTGTTGGACTTTCTCCATTCCCTTTGATCACGGAGTTCGTCGGTGGTGGGGTCCTTCTCATCCTCAGCCTTAGGGAAGGGGTCTTCTAGGACCCAGGCATGGCCGACACTCCAAATATAAGCTTCCATCTTGGGCCACCAGGTGGACCAGTTGGAGCCATTGAAGGTGCCAACAACAGAGGAACCAGAGGAGGAGTTGGAAGAGTTGTTCTTGGAGGTAGACATTGTTGATAGATCTAAAAATGACGAAGTCAGCTTTTGATCATACTGACATAGTTTCATCCTCCAAGATGGAAGCGTTCAGTATGAACAGCTTTTTACAGTGTTCTATACAAACAGAGTTCCACCATCAAGTATAGAGCAATACCCATAAGCATCAAGATGTGTTTGACAACATCGAGCTATGGGAGACAAGCCAGGCTACATGTCTAGGTTCTGTCTGTGACCAGGCAGTGCTCTAGCAGGGCTCATAACCTGTTGAAACAGACTGGACTATTACAGCAAGAGGAAAGCCTGCTTGACTTACAGAGGTTATTGTCTGATGGGACACTCAGAAATGATGATGGTAGAGGTTAAAGACTCTATTAGAACTCAGCTGTGGAGTTCGAATATTGAACTACATACTAATATGGTAATTACTAGTTATAGTAAGCTTATGTAGTCTATTGAAGTGCTAGCAATAATAGCGCACATTTAACAAGTGGACTATTGAACATGGTCATATCGTGGGAGTCCACATGAAGCAGTCTCTGGTTGTAACCTGTGAACAAGTCCATCATACCATAGATGGCGCTTCCACCAAAGGACTCTGCTAGATGTTCGACGAAAGGAGGGACCAAAGAGTCCCTGATGGTGACAGCATTAAGAGGTTGTAGGTCATGGACGAGGCAAAGGGACTTCTTGTCTTGCTTGAGAACACAGAACCAATGTGATCGGTAGGCGGCGGCCAAAGGTTTGTATACTCTGGACGCGATGCGGTCTTTGATGATTTGGATTGCCTGATCCCAGGCAGACAGTGGGATGGGTATGTTGCAAAGTACCCAGGGAGTGTGGGGGATCGTCGGTATCTTCACTGGTGGAAAATAATGTTCGTCTAGTCGGCCTCACTCGGCTGGAACCCAAGTGAAGGCTTTTTCGTGATTGAGGACGATCCACTGGACTAATTTGACTTCTTCTGGCCAAAGCCATTTCATGGGGTCGAGGTCTAGAGAGTCAGCACATTCTTGGGTAAAACGTTGCCCAGGGATGAAGTCCAGGGGATAAGTAGGTAGAGGTAGTAGTCCAGCGAGGGGATCGTCAGGAAGGTGATGCAGCACACGGCATTCCTTGAGAGGGGCTGCAACTGGTCGAACTTTCTTAGTGATGGGCTTGTAGGCCCAAAGATGATGGTGGAAATCATATGAAAATGTAGAATCAAAGGCAGAAATATGAGATGAAGTAAGAGACAACTGGGTGGAAGAAAGATAAGAAAATGTAGAAGACCTAGACATGGAATGGTAGTCTGAGATGTAAGACCGGGATGAAAATGAAGACTGGATTGAAGACCAGTTAGAAAGGGTCAAAGAGGAAAAGTGAACGGTATCTCCCCGACCTGACGGTGGATCATTGAAATCTAAAAACCCATCTCAACGATGGATTGGTGGTTAGCACAGGGTAAGTTTTGGTGGCACCATGGACATCCTTCAGTCCACGGTCTTGTTGGTAGTTTTATACTCTTTTCTGGAGTTGGGGTCACAAAGGGTAATGTTCTGAGAGCTGTCTGGGAAGTTGTCAGTAGTCACGCTCATTAAACAATGGAAGGGTTGGCCGAGTAAGAGATCAAAGTTGGCGTGCAGGATGACTTGGACTTGTACGCAAACTTCACCAGCGCCGAAGTCCAGTCATAGATTTTTTATAATGCCAATAGTTGATTTGGTGGTGGTGTTCACATTGGACATCATCATGACGTGGTCTGACCAGACTGGTAAGCGAAGGGTCTCCCATACATGCTTGGGCATGGCATTGATTTCAGAACCTGAGTCCAGTACACCAGTTATCATGATAGGGGTGCCTAAGACCTTGGCTTCGAGAGACCTAAGGGGGATGCTGTGATGAGCGACAATTAGTCCATCATCGCTTCAGATTACACTTTCATTGAAATGATGGGAAATAGCTCCAGGGTCTCGGCCTGAGAGCTCATTGATGTGGACTTCATTGGCAGTAACAGGAATGTGTTTCGAGGTGGCTAAGTCCTGAAATTGCTTTCAGACTTCTGGGGCTACTGAGATTAGTTCTTTGAATGGGACCAGTACAGTCATTTCGAGTACTTGGTCTAGTATCTTCTTGGGCGCAGTATCATCCTCCAGTGGGAAAGAGTAACAAAATTGACTGGTGGGGGCTGGTATGGAAGGGTAGACGGTGTCGGTGTGTGGTTGGGGAATAGAAGATGATGAAGGGATGAATGGAGTCAGTGCAGGCTTTGCTGGAGTGACTGGGATGACAGGGGTGACAGGTCTAGCAGGGGCAGCTGGAGTGATGGGAGTGGCAGGGGTGACCAGTCTAGTCAGGGCTGATGGTGTAGACTGAGCTGCTGTGATCTCTGGCGTCTCAATGTCTTCTTCGATGGTAGGAGATCGAGAGACTGGGTGAGCTGGGCGATGAGAGGGAACTTCTATGCCATCAAAACAAACTCATTTGCCCTTGTCTTTAGCTCAGTCTGCCTGAAAACTTGCCCAGGCACATGATAGGTAACTTCTGAAGTCCAGGTCATCAAGGTCCAGACTATCTTCTTTGTCGTCATCTGAAGATGTGGCTGCTGGGACCATGAAGACAGAAGGGTCAATATCTACAATTGTGTCAATCTCGGGTGAACATAATGAAATGATACTGGCTGTAACAGCCGATGCAGCAGGGGTGGACTGCACTGGGAGTCAGTCTATGCACTCCCATAAGCAACGAGTGCCGGGTATGCATGGGATACACTTCCCATCAGGGAGGTAAATATGACCATCAGTACCTCGGGATGCTTTACTGGTCTGCAGGTATGTATGTATCAACGTGAGGACAACTGTTCATAAAGTAAGCAGGGTCGCCACAGAAAGCGCATTCCTTCGGTCTCATAGACCATTGGAGGTTTACCTGCTCCTGCTCAATGGCAGGAGCGCCACTGGATGAGGGGACTTGCTGTGCTTGGGGTGTTGGTACTGGTGCTGCCCAGGTCAGGTAATACGGTTGGGCAGTCTGTTGCTGCCCGGCTGTGGGTAAAGGTCGAAGTGCTGAGCTGGTAAGGAGGAATTGGGCAGCGTTGATGGTGTCAGCTATAGGGTAAGGGTCAGATGGGTGGTGCGTAATCTTGGTGATCAAGAGACGTTGCTGGACTTGGTTGCCTAAGCCCGTTGGTAGTCTGGCAAGAAATAGAGTGTCACAGTCGAGCTGGGAGAGCTTCTTGTTAAGGATTAGGAACTTGGAGATCTTCTGGAACTTGCACTGATACTCTCCCAGGTCTTTGAGCATGCACATCGGTTTAGCTTGGTATTCCTGGACTAGATACTGTATATTAGCACAACAATAACAGTTAGTACCTTCACAACTGGGGTATAATTTCTTAATGGCAGCGACGAAGTTGTCCCAGTCCACCAGGATAATCGAAGCTTCGTCCAGAAGTGCCCACCCTTCGGACTCTTCTAAGTCCACATAACGGATGGCAGTGTGTATCTTCTGGGCTTCTGAGATACCAGCAGCATTGCCGAGTTCGTCAACATCTTCTAAGAATTGGGGGAGAGCGGAAGGGTTCTTGCCATCAAATCTTGGGGCGTTCTGGGTGCCTCGGAATGGCATAGGTGTCGTTGGGGCTGGGTTAGACATTTGAATAGGATGAGAAGGTTGAGGGATAGAAGTGGGCAGTCTTGTGGAGGTTGATGAGGGTTGGTGGGGAGCTGTTCTTGAGGGTCCTGGAAGCGAAGCAGTGGTGATGGTAGAATAGTCCAGTAAGATCGAGGTAGTCTGGGATGGACAAAGTAAATAAGAGAGGGAGGAAGAGGACAATGAGGACAATGAAGATGAGATTGGTGTGAGTGGGGATGGTGGAGTACAAGGTGATGGTGGGCATTGAGAGGGGATCAAAAGTGGGGATTTGGTTCCCCTCCTAGTAGTCCAGGGGGTGGAATGGATAAATGCACTGGGCATGTGGTCACTGTGACTAATGCCATCAGCAAAAACTTCTTTGGGAAATGGAGGTTTGGTGTCAGTAACCCTAATTAAATGAAAAGAGTCCGGTGGCAGTGAGTGGCAGTCCTGTTGAGGTGGTGTTGATGATCGGGGCAGAAGGGCTTCCGGCCAATCAGATTGTGACCCGGTGAATAGACTGAAAGGTGGTTGAATGGACTACCAGTCCTGGCCACCTGGGGATAGTCTGAGGGGTATTGGGGAGCGAATAGGTTCGCCCCAGAGGGACTCTATTGGAGTAGGGTTAGTCCTAGAATGAAGTAGGTCGCGTACAAAGCAGTCCGGTCATATTCCGGACTGTCATAGGTAGTAGTCTGGTAGTCGTAGAGCATGATGAGGCGTGAAGACTGGCGGTACAGTCAAGAAAACGGTGCGGTCGACGGTATAAATGGTGAGGGAGACAGTTTCCCAATGGTGATGGTAAGTGAGCAAATGGTAGCTGTCATTTCAAATGATGAATACAGAATTTTATAGTCCAGGTATGCCCAGACTTCTAAGTATCATATGGAAAGAGTACCTGATGACATATCAAGAATGACAAAAGGCCCGAACGTCAAAAGTGAGGTCGAAGCCATGAGCATAAGGGTATAAGTAATAGAAAGGACTTATGAAAGAGTAATTGAGTAATAAATGGGTAAGTAGTCCGGTCGGTATACGTACGAGTCCGGTCGGTCTATAGTAAACCGGGTGAACTATCGGTCCGGACTATCGTTAGACGTAAGGGAACGAAGTTAATAAAAGAATAAGGGTGTAGAAAATATAGAAAATGAAGGGATATGCACATAGAGGTGCACCAACCTCTACATCTGGGGGGGACTTTGCTTCTGACCATCCCCGGTCAGGTCACATGACAGTGAGAATATGTGTTGAAAAGTCATGGCTGGGTGCGGGGTTTGCTTAATGGTCTTTTGCTCTCGTTCTTCAACCATCACCATCCCTTGCCTCAACATGTCTCAGTCCCAATTCCAATCTTGAGTCGACAAGTACCGGTCTATGGCCGACACCAGCTCTGCACACCGAGCTGCGCTTCACAAGAACTTCAAGCAGATGACGGCTTTCATTATTGGCCTGGTCGACTCAATGCCTGACGATCGAGAGGAGCTGGAGGAGGATATGAAGACATGGGTTAAAAGGTTCGGGGCGGGAATGGTGAGTGAATATGACTCATTTGACGACTGCGCTGACACATGCAGGATGACTGGGAGACCGCGAAGACCAAAGCGGACAAGATCGGTCTCAACACCGAGCTCGAAGACGATGTGGCAGAGAAGATAATGAAGGCAGAAGCGATGTGCACGGACTGGACTGTGTGGTTCAAGGCGGCTGAGGAAGTCCCTCCAGAGGCAGTCATTCCACCAATGCAAGACTCAGCGATGGAGGTGGAGGAGGTGCTCCCGGCGACTCAAGAGAAGGAAGCCCGCGCGCTGTCACAAGATGCACGCTCGCTGTTGTCAGCCGGTATGAAGGTAAGTCCGAGTCGACTTGCTCAAGGTGGGGCTAATGCTTTCCAAGCACGGCCAGTCTAATCCAAATGACGAGGAGTCCAATGTCGAGGTCGTGGAGCCCCAGAAGAAGATGGCGCAGGTCCAACTGACCCACAAGGCGTGTGCGGGGTGCATTGGTGCTGGACTGGTGGCGCAGTGCCAGAAAGGGAGTGGGGCGGCGTGCATCAGGTGCAACCAGCTGAAGGTTGCCTGTAGTCTGGCAGGTGGAAGGTTGGCGCCACGCAAGCGAGGAGTGCAGGTGGTGGTGCAAATGAAGGATAAGTGACTTCGTTTTAAATAGTCCAGTCTGACCTTTGTCACAGATAAACCAGTCCACCCAAAAGCAGGACCTAGCAAGGCTGTGGCAGCCCCGACAGAATGGGAGACAATTAGCCTCAATGACGATGATGAAGAAGACGCAACTCCAGTCAAGGCGAAGTCGAAAGGGAAGGGCAAGACGATGACTAAGAAGACCAGCCCATTGGCCGCTGCTAAGAAGGGGTCGGTCGCCCTCCATCTGAATGCAGTCCATGCAAGGCTATACCAAATCCGAGCGAACATCAAGGCATTGGAGGTCAAGCATGCGGAAATAATGGCCGAGATGGGGGACTTGGTGGCGGAGCTCGAGGAGCAGGGCGTGTAGGACCGGGGCCCATCTTTGTCATCGTTAGAAATTGTTTCATATAGTGCGAATGGACTTTAGACTGAATGCGAAAAAGTAGTAAGAAAGGAAAGGAATGAATGAAAAGAAACAAAAGTTAGAAAAGGAAAAGTTTGAATGTAAGACCGGCTGGACTAATACTGGTCTATTGTCGCGGGGTACCACCCGACTTGTTTTCATTGGTCTACTTTCACATCTATTCCAGCTGATGATCCCGTAGAGACATTTTCTTGGGTGCAAGGTACCGCTCGACTTGTTTTCTTCGATCTTCTTTCTTCATCTACTCCTGGCGTACTTCCCAGACTATGACAGACTGTTTTTCGAGACAGTTTTTTGGTAGGTATATCAAAGTGTGCTGTGTCCTTGTGCGCGTTCGAAGTCTGAAAATATATAGTAGATATCGGTTATTTTTTTTGGGACACGTTAGAGAGAGAGAAACAGAGAGAGAGAGACAGAAGAGAGATACGAGAAAGGAGATACGAGACCAGAGACAGGTATAATGAGACGAGAGATTGTCTGTAGAATATTTTTAGTCATTTTTCATTAGACTGTTTTTATAATTTTTAGTTGGCTTTTTGTTTTATAGAGATCACCGGATGAAACCTGGGGTGAAACAGAGAGAGGAAATCTACGTATAGGTAAGACCGGCAAGGTCAATCGTCTGGACTATAGTCCGACGACTCTTCCTGGTCTGGCTCGTCAACATCTTCATCAACGATCTTGTCTAGTTCTTCTTCATCGAGACCTGTAAGTTCAGTAACTGGAATGGAAGATCGAAAATGAGGATAATAGGGTATAAGATGAAAAGTGGCATAGCAAAGTTGGGAGATTGCGCCATCCAACTCAGCTAAGATATAGGATCCTCCAGTAGTCTGGCAAAGAACCACCATTGGACCGAGATACCTCGGCTTCATCTTTCAGTTTAGCTCCTTTTCGACGCACGTATTCCGGACTAAGACCAGATTTCCTGGCTGGAAATCGAAGTCCTTGATACGATTCTTGAAGGAAGCTTCAAAATGCTTCACTGATTCGAATTGAGCCTTGCAGACTCATTCACCAATTGATTCTAAGTCGTCTTGATGCTTTTGGAGCTGGCGAGCTCTCCAAGCGATTAGTCCAGATGGTGAGGGTGGATCTGCTTCAGGGAGTGGAATGAGGTAAGTAGCTTCTGCAAGGTCAAATGGAAAGAGTGGTTCGACACCATGAACCATAAAATAAGGAGATAGTCCGGTTGACCAGAGTATGGTAACGTGCTCAGCCCAAAAGACTGAGTGAGCAGCAAGGTGCCAGCGAGACTCCCCCCCCTGGGAGGTTTTAATGATGGCCTCCCGGACATCAAAATGGCGTCATTCGACTATACCATTCGCTTGGGAATTATAGGGGGAGATCCGGATGTGGCGAATTTTGTACCGGTCTGATAGTACGTCGAGTGCCTGAATAAATGCTGGACCATTGTCAGTAACAATCTCGGATAGAGGACCCCATCAACAGAGGATATCCTCGAAGATGAAGGAGGCTAGAGCAGTGCCATTTTCTGAGCATAGCATGTGCCACTCTGGATAGGATGTGAGCGTGCAGCAGGCTTGGACTATAAACCTGTAACCGGCCGATTTCGGCATTAGCATTGTATCAATATGGACTTTTCGAAATAGTCCGCCAACGACTGGCATGAAGGGAGGAATATGAAAATGACTGGTCTGTCGAATCTGGCATTCGTGACAAGTCCGAACAAACCATTTGACATCATCGACCAGCATGGGCCACCAGAACCGAAGTAAAAGTCGACTCCAGACTGTGAATACGCCCTTGTGACCGAGGTCATCGTGCGCTTCTTTGATGAGATGAAAGCGTCAGTGCTCTGGGACGACTAGTTGATGGCGGCCGTGGGGTTCACGACGCCAGAGACAGCCGTTGAGGATAAAGAACTTGGAAGCCGAGTTGACAAAGGACTGGAAGTCTGCGTCTGACATCTCGGCTGGGCGAACTTGAGTCTCGAGGAAAGACCGAATGAGGGCGATTCGTGCCTCTCGAGCGATGGCCTTTGGGGACTGAGGAATTTTGGGGTAGTCTGAGGACTCGGTGGGTGGTGATACCGACGAAGAAAGGATGGAATGAAAGGTCAAGTAAGGCGGTGGAGCAGAATATGTGGATAAAATGGAGGGGGTCGAGGGCAGTGGTAGTCTGGATGGTAAACGGTGGGCAAAGTGCGTATGGACAGTGGGAGAAGCAAAAGGGAAGGACCTATCATTTAGAAGAGTAATAGAAAAGGAGTAGGAGTCGTCGATCCAATCCTCGAAGTCAGATTCTTCGGGAGGATCATCATCAGACCGAGGGTGGTGGGATAGTCTGTCTGGTCCAGTGTGACGTTCTGCAGGGATATGACGAAGCTGAAAATGGAAGAGCAAAATACCAGCAATCCATCGATTGATGGTTGCGTTTGGCTGTAAGTCCGGGTTGTTGATCATACCCTTGACATACTTTGTGTCCATTTCGACGACAAGGTTAGTTACTCCAAAAATGAAAACTCGGACTGAGCGAAGAGCTCGAAATAGTCTGTATAACTCAAGTTTAGCTTGGGAATAACAGCTCTCAACTTTGGTCAGGCTGATAGACCCAAACCAGTTAGGATACCGCTTTCCATCAGCTCCCTCTTGTGAGAGGATGAAACCGACTGCAATATGAGACGTGTCCATGGCAAGGACTACTTCTCGGTCGGACTCATAGTCCAGACGTCGAAGCGCCAGGGACCTTCACCTCATCCATGACTTACAACCACTCAATGCAGTTACTATTCGGGACTCCTCAGTTCCCCCCTTTGTTGAGCACATAGCTGAATCTTTTGGCGGAAGTGCA
>JBBPMM010000623.1:0-16529 GCA_038090335.1 Solioccasus polychromus
TTTGTAGCCAAGAGTATGTACTATCTTTCTCTCCAGCAAAGCTTGATGTGATTGTTCCAGGTGATTGCAGTGCACTTCATGCACTCCATCAGAGTTAGTTATTGAAAGGGTTTTGGAGGTCACTGTACCATCTGGATAATTTTCGGAGACACATCAACAGCATCAATGGCAATGTTGGTGTGGCTGTCAGTGAAGTCCAACATCATTGACATTGAGGTGAGGAGGGTTGTTGTTAGGGCAATGACAGCAACAGTGATGATTGAGAAGATGTCAATGCCAACAGGATCCAGGCATTGACAGAAAAATGAAGGTATGGTATTAGTTGTCAATATCACTGTCTGTTGGACAAAGATGAAAGGAAATGGGAGGAAATGGTGGGTAATGATAAGCAAAGGCAGCTGCTTTATATAAGACTGGGTTTCAATATTTGCAGATTTGGACATAACTGTTGATTTGATAATAATGTTATGTATATGTCATTACTAATCACAATATAATTACCTTCAATGTTGAGCAGGCTTTATTGAGGACCTGCAATGGAATGGTAAAACCCTGTGATAAGAGTAATTATTGAAATAACAAGAGTTCACCAGTCAGCACAGACATGAGAGGTGCCATGATATGAAGACACTTTTCAGATGGCAAATTGGACCTGGTACACATCATCTTCAAGGTGATCATCATAGTCGAATAGCAGGAACTACAACAGGGTGTTACCAGATGGGTGATGCAAAAGCAAATAGCTAGAATCATAATATTATACACAAAGCATATTGGACTACTTAGTTGCAGCTTGCTTGATGTGCATCAATACTGATCCAGAAAAAATATAAGTCATAGCCATACTACTTCTTTGAAGTGGTTTTAGTGTGGGAATGTTGAAAAGACTTGAAAGGTGGTTGAGTGGACTGTTAGTCCTGGCCACCTGGGAGTAGTCTGAGGGTGATGGGGGAGCAATATGTTCACCCCAGAGGGACTCTAGTGCAAGGGGTTAGTCCTAGAACAAAGGTGGGCACAAACAAGTATAGTCCAGATGCAGTCCAGACAGATGTAAATGGTAGTCTGATTGGTGTAAGTCATTAAAAGTCATGAAGACTGGCAGTACAGTCAAGTAAACAGTGCGGTAGATGGTGAAAACAGTGAGGGAGTGGTATCCCAACAGTGACAGTGATGGTGGTGAGCAAACGGTAGAAAGTTCACTGTCATTTCAAATGATGAGTGCAAAATTTATAGTCCAGGCATACTCGGACTTTTAAGTAAGTATGGAGAGATGCATGGTCTATGTACCTGATGATATAAAAGGAATGGGTTGAGACTGGGAATATGAAAAACCAACTCTGATGGGCAGTGATGGAAAATCCTGACTCTGGCCCGGGTAGTCCGAATGTCTAAGGTGATGTCAGAGCTACAAACCAAAAGGTCAAGTAAAAATAGGGGAAACTTACAAAAATGGAAACCAAGTAAGAAAACATAGCTAAGATTAGTCTGGTTGGTATATGCACTAGTCTGACCAGTCTGTCATGGACTGTGTAGACCAACAAACTGGACTATCGTGGAACATAGGTAAGTAAGGTGTTTGAGTGAAGGAAATATAGAAAACATAAGGTTATACATGTAGAGGTGTATCAACCTCTACATCCACAGGCATCGGTAAGGAGTGGCAAAGCCATGAACGGAACTGTCCCAGTGGGCTTTTCTTCTGACCGTCCCCAGTCAGATCTCACAATGGTAAGAATGCATGCATGTTGAACATCGTAAATGGCAGGGCACTTGAATAATGGTCTTCAATCTTCTTCAACCAAGTCCATCTATATTTGCTTCACCATGTCCCAAACATAAGTTCTAATCTCCAGCCAACACATTCTGGTCTATGGCTGATGCTATCGGAGTGTCTGTTATGACCAAGATGTTACTGGACAACTGCAAAGGACTGGAGGTGGATAATAAGATGGTGGTATGGTGGTTCAGGGCAGCAATGGTGAATGAAATGAATGGTATGGAGTGGGCAAAGATGGTCTAGTAATGGAGCCTGAGGACGAGGTTGTGATGAAGACGAGTGGATGTGAAGAAGGATGGTGCTGGCTGGACAGCATGGTTCAAGTAGACCAAGGTATAATGTGTGGGGGGTAATGAGCAAGACAGAAGATCTGATGGCAGAATAGAAGGAGCTGCATGTTTGAGCGAGGAATCATTGAAACATAAGAAGAAAAAGAAATGAGAAATGAAAAGCAAAAAGAAATTGAGAAAAGAACTTAGAAAGAAAAAAAAAAAGGGGGGTTTAGAGTGTAAGACTGGCTGGACTATACCGGTCTGATGATGTGGGGTACCACCCAACTTGTTTTCTTTGGTCAACTTTTGTGTCTATTTCTACCAGTAGTCCTGTGGAGAAGTGTCTTTGGTGCAAGGTACTGCTCGACTTGGCTTCTTTGATCATCCTTTTGTCATCTATTCCTAGCAGACTTCCCTGGAGTATGGTGGACTGTTTTTGGTGGAGGGGCAGTCTAGGTTGTGTATCTATCAAGGGGTGCCATGTCCTTGTGTGTTTGAAGTCTGAAAATTCTATATGAGAGATCAGTTTTAATGGGACATGTTAGAGAAAAGAAACAGAGAGAGACAGAGAGACAGAGATATTCGATAATTGGAGACTGATGATGAGGTGAGAGAGAGTCTGTGGAGTATTTTTAGTGGCTTTTTCATTAGAATATTTTTATGTGGCTTTTGTTTCATTATTTTTTGGAGAGAAAGAGAGACAGATCACTGGTCAAAACCTGGGGTGAAACAGAGAGAGAGGAAATCTATGTATGGGTGGTGACTTGGTTAGATCGGCATGGTCAGTCATCTGGACTATGTATAGTCCAATGACTCTTCTTCATCTGGGGGTTTGTCGACATCTTCATTGGTAATCTTTTCTAAGTCTTCTTTGTCAAGACCTGTGAGTTCAGTGACTGGAATGGAGGAACAAAAACAGGGATAGTAAGGGATAAGATGGAAGGCAGCATAACAAAGTTGGAAGGGTGAACCATCCAACTCAGCCAGGACATAGGACCCTCCAGTAGTCCAGCGAAGGACCACCATTGGACTGAGGTACCTAGGTTTCGTCTTTTGGTTAAGTTCCTTCTCTATGCACATATTCTGGACTAAAATGAGACTTCCTGGATGGAGATTGAAGTCCTTGATGCGATTCTTGAATGAAGCTTCGAAATGCTTCACAGACTTGAATCAAGCCTTGCGGACTTGTTCATGGATTGCATCTAAGTCTTCTTGGTGCTTCTGGAGTTGTCGTGCTCTCCAAGCTATAAGTCTGGATGGTGATAATGGTTCTTTGTTGGAGAGGGGAACGAGGTAAGTAGCTTTGGCAATATCAAAAGGGAAAAGTGGCTCGATGCCATGGACCATAAAATATGGTGACAAACTGGTAGACTGAAGTATTGTAATGCACTTGGCCCAAAAGACTGAGTGAGCGGTGAGGTGCCAGCAAGACTCCCCCCACTGGGAGGTTTTGATGATGGCCTCCTGGACATCAAAATGGTGTTGTTCAACTATGCCATTTGCCTGGGAGTTATAGGGGGAGATGCATATGTGGCATATGTTATATCAGTCTGCTAAAACATCAAGTGCTTGGATAAACAGTGGACCATTGTCAGTAACAATTTCAGATAGAGGACCCCACCAGCAGAGGATATCCTTGAAAATAAAGGTGGCAAGAGCAGTGCCATTTTGGAGCATAGCATGTGCCATTCTGGGTAAGAGGTGAGTGCACACTGGACCTGGACTATATACCTGTACCCAGAGGACTTGGGCATTAGCATCGTATTGACATGGACTTTTTGAAATAGTCCCCTGATAACTGAAATGAAAGGAGGAATATGAAATCGACTTGTCTGCCTTACTTGGCACTTGTGGCAAGTCCATACAAACCACTTTATGTACATTGTCGATGAGCATAGGCCACCAGAACCATAGCAAAAGGCAGCTCCAGACTGTGAATATGCCCTTATGCCCAAGATCATCATGAGCTTCTTTGATGAGCCAGTAGCGTCGGTGCTCTGATACAACTAATTGATGGTGACCATGTGAATTACGATGCCAAAGACAATCATTCAGAATGAAAAACTTTGAGGCCGAATTGACAAAGGACTGGAAGTCCACATCAGACATATTGGCCAGGTGAAGTTGAGACTCGAGGAAGGATCGAATGAGAGCAATTCGTGCTTCTTGAGCAATGGCTTTAGAAGACTGAGGTATCTTGGGGTAGTCCGAGGTATGGTTGGACTCGTTGGGTGTAGTTGAGGAGGATGAGGAAGTGAAGATGGAATGAAACGATAGGTAGGGTGGTGGTGAGAGGTGTGTTGATAGAAGGGGGGTGGCAGAAGATGGTGGTGGTAGTTCAGGTGAAGAGCAGTGGGAGTGATGGGTATGAACTGCAGGGGAAGTGAAGGGAAATGTTCAGTCATTGAGCAGAGTGATTGAAAAGGAATAGGAGTCATTGAGCCAATCTTCAAAGTCTGTGTCTTCACGTGGATCTTCTTCAGACTGAGGACATCTAGATAGTCCATCCAGTCCTGGGTGTCGTTCTGCTGGAATATGGTGAAGCTGGAAATGGAAGAGCGGGATACCAGCAATCCATCAGTTGATGGTCACATTCAGTTGTAAGTCTGGGTTATTGATCATACCCCTGACATATTTTGCATCCATTTCAACTACAAGGTTAGTAACACCAAAGATAAAAACGCAGACTAAGTGTAGTGCTTGGAACAGCCCGTATATGTATACAACTGTCAGTACCCCAAGAAGCTTTGCCAGTCTGCAGGTACATGTCGATGTGGGGGCAACTATTCATGAAATGAGCTGGGTCACCACAGAAGGCACACTCCTTTGGTCTCATAGACTGTTGGAGGTTTACCTGCTCCTGCTTGATCACAGGAGTGCCACTGGACGAAGGGACTTGTGGTACTTGAGGTGTCAGTACCAGTGCTGCCCAGGCTGTGTAGTATGGTTGGGCGGTCTGTTGTTGGCCAGCCATGGGTAAGGGTCATAGAGCTGAACTGGTGAGAAGGAATTGGGCAGCATTGATGGTGTCAGCAATTGGATAAGGGTCGGATGGGTGATGCATTATCTTTGTGATTAAGAGTTGCTGTTATGCTGAGGCTAGTAACTCAGCTATTAACTGATGAAGTAAAGGTGATGGTAAATGCCTATATGTCTCCTGGGTAATCCTAAGATGATTATAATGAGAACAGTTGTCTCCCAATAAAGGGTATCGACATGTCCGTACAGGACTTCCTGTTGAATGGTAGCAAGGAAGATGAGCAACTGATAAGTCACACCTCGATGTGTGACAAAGGCCCTAAGGACAGTGGCCTGAAGTACTGGAATGGTGGGGGTCTCGCTCCCATTGAGTGGCTTGCTGGTTACTAGGTTTGAATTGCATAGAACTAGCTAAGGTACAGGGATAAGAAGTCTACCTATTTATAGATGGAGAGGTTGTGCACAGACCAAGAAGGAAAAGGAAACTATCTAGAATGTTCCAGAGAATGAAGACTATAACTGGTAAGCCCTAGCTCCGGTGCTACAAGGCAAAACGGGAGAACTTGGAAGACGGAAGAAACAGGAATAGGAATAGGGAGGAATAGGGAGGCATTCAGGAAATGTAGGAACCCATCGGAAAGAATAAGAGAGAGAGAAAAACCATAACATTACCCCCTTCTAATGTCCAGATCACAGAACTGGACTATTATTCTTGCCTCCCGAAGAGGAGTGTTCCTCAACAACCCAGGCAGAAACGGAGGGATTAGTAGACACAAGGGGACAATAAGTGACCTTATGTCCTCTTTCGCCACATCCATCGCAGGGAAGGCCTTGACAGACGTCCTTCCTATGACCTGGGGCCCACAAAAAGCACTTAGGGCAGCAATAATGGTGGCACTCCTGATACCAATGTCCCCATTGTTGACGTTTGAAACATTGTCCTTGTCGATCAGGGAGGGAATCGACATTAATAGGATGAGCAGAAGTTCCCAAAAAAGAGGTGGGAGATGGTGGTGGAGTGGGAGAAGGAGTGGAGGGACAAGATGCCAAATGGTTGGGTAAAGGTTGCATCCACTCTGGTTGAGGAGTCCATGTGGGTCTAGTGGGTTCAGGAATGGGTAGAGCTGGGGTATCATCATAGGACGAGAGGCGAGGTTGAGTAGGGACTGAATATGGAGTTGGTTGACAATGAGGACGAGGACAGCGAGGTCTGCTAGTAGGTGTAGGAGGAGAGGAAGACGATGGAGGGGTAGGAGAGGAGAGTGACGAGAGAAGGAAATGAGGTTCTATCCCATTAGTGACAGTCAGGGGGTATCCCTGATAATGAGTTTCCTCAGTAGGGGTGAGTCCATCAAGAAGAGATTGAAGTGTGGGAATGGTGGAAGATGGGATGCAGTTTACAAAGAACCAGAAGCCCTCTGAATGCATAAGGTCAAGGAGATGATCCAACATCTGTTGAGTAGAATGGTTGATAGCTCACGTAAACATGGAGCCAGCGCCAGAGTGGGATCGTTGAAAAAGAAGATCAGTGGTATAGACCTGATGGTACAAGCATACCATCATCTGCAACAAGGTCGCTTGGCTCCAGAGTGGATCATGCTCAACACAGAAGAGAGGATGGGGATCAGCAAGGACAGTGCCAAAAAGGATGTGGTGATAAGATACTGGGAGGTGTTCAGCATAGCTAGCAAGGGATGACATAATTCTGAGCAAGGTGATGGATGAATGGAGGTGTAGGAAGGGTTGGGCAGAGTTCTAAAGGTGTCGTTGAGTTTTATACTCCTTGAGCACTTCAGAAGCATTGCCTAAGTTAGACTCTGGTTCCCAGGTATTTTCGGCAGAGGAATACCCTTTCCATTTCACCAGATACTGTCACCGTCCTCGTGTTCCTTGGTGATTAAGAATATCTTCAACTTCCCACTCTTCTTCACCTTCTATTTCTTCCGATGGTGGTTTTAAGAAATTGGGTCTGTGTTCCGAGGTTTCCTGATAGGACAATAAAAGTGACGCATGAAAGACGTTGTGGATTTTCCAGGACGGGGGTAGACAGAGTTTGTAGGCGAGGGGAGAAATGACCTTCAAGATTTCAAAGGGTCCTTCTTGTCAAGGGAGGAGCTTTTTGGATGTATGATGGAAGCGAAGGTTTCGGGCTTCCAGCCAGACCTTATCTCCAATCTTCCATGGTTTGAATTTAGAAAAGGTCTGCTCCTTCATGATCCGGGCGGAATTCTCGTGAGCTGCCAAGGCTTCTTTCCATGCTTCATCAAGGATGGAAAGGCGTTTTTCCAGGGCAGGAATAAACATCTTTCCAAGAGGGGGATATCCCCTTGGTTCATATCTGAACATCAGGAAGAAAGGGGTTTTCTGGGTGAATGAATGGACATTAGAGTTATAGGAGAACTCAGCCATAGGAAGGAGATCTGCCCATTTATCAGGGCACCCTTCAGAAAAGATTCTGAGATAGGTCTCTAAGGACTGGTTTGCTTGCTTGGTTTCCCCATCTGTCTGAGGGTGGTATGCAGTAGAGAGGCAAAGATCATAGTTGAGGAGTCAGGAGAGTTCCCAAGCAAAGGCAGAAGCAAATTGAGGACCATGATCAGAGATGATGGATGAGTGGAGACCAAAATGAGGGAAGACTTTTTCCAAAAAGAGTTGGGCAACCCCCTCCACATCGATGGATTTAGAACATGGGGAGAAAATTACCCCCTTCATAAGACCGTGGTCGACCATGACCAAAATAGAATCAAAACCGCAGGAGAGAGGGAGATCTGTGATAAGATCAATGGAAATTTGTTCGAAAGGACAGGAGGCAGTAGAAGGGATAGGGGAGAAGGGGGGAACAGTTGGGTGAGTATTCACCTTGTTCTGTTGACAGACGGCGCAGCCAGAGACAAAGTGGCAAACAAAGGTAGAGAGGCCAGGCCACCAAAAATTGTGAGCAACAAGGGTATGAGTGCAGAAAATACTGCCATGACCCCCAGCAAAGGAGGAGTGGATCGAGGAGATGACATTGTGGCAGAGGGGTTCAGGAACATAAAGTCAATTCCAGAAGTAAAGTTTTCCATCTTCAAAAGTCCAGTCATGTGGGAAGGAACGGGGAAAAAGAGGGGAATCTTCCATGGATTTTGTGATGGCATCCAGAACGAGGAGGTCGGTAGAGGACAACTGAGTGATCTTGTCTGCCAGAGCAAGATCAATAGTGCAGATAAAAACATTGTTGGGAAGGAGGGTAACAGCTTGATTGTCGTCAGCCATGTCGACATGGTCTTGTCAGGAAAGTGCATCAGTGGGGCCCATTTGAGAGCCCAGTTGGTGAATGAAGTGGAGATCAAAATCTTGTAGGAATAGGAGCCACTGAGCTTGGCGACGAGAGAGTTTGTGTGGTTCACAGAAATAAGACAGATTCTTATGATCTGTGAGGACCATAACAGGGAAAGAGGTGCCCTGGAGGTAATGTCACCATTCGTAGAGAGCATGAATAACGGCAAGCAATTCTCAGTCATAAATGTTGTAATTACGCTCGGTGGGGGATAGGGTCTTGGACAAGTATGTGCAAGGGTGGAGATCTCCATTAGTATCCTTCTGCATGAGGACGCCTCCAGTGGTGACTAGAGAGGCATTGGTCATGAGGAAGAAGGGAGAGGTGGTATCAGGAAGTCAGAGGACCGGAGTGGACATGAAGATCTGTTGGAGGGTCTGAAAAGCTGTTTCATGAGAATCGGACCATTCCCAAGCAGTCGCTTTCTTGGTAAGATCAATAAGGGGTTGGGCAATAGTAGAGAAATTAGCAATGAATTTCCGATAGAAATTGCAGAACCCGAGAAAAGATCGGACTGCTTCAATGGATGTAGGGGGTTGCCACTCCTGGATGGCCTTCAACTTTGTGGGGTCCATGGATGCTTGATGGTGACCAACGACCATTCCCAGATATTCAACTTTGGTGACATCAAAAGAACACTTTGAGATCTTTAAGGACAGGTGAAGGTCTTTGAGACATTGAAGGACATGTTTTGTTCACTCAGTATGTTCGGCAGGGTGGGAAGAATGGATGAGGATATCATCCATATAGATGACAACCCACCCTTCTGAGATGAGGTCACGGAATCCATCATTCATGAATGCTTGAAACATGGCAGGGGAATTACACAACCCGAAGAACATAACCATTGGTTCAAAGAGACCAAATGGTGTAATGAATGCTGCTTTCCACTGATCCTCGGGTTTAATGAGGACATTGTTATATCCCCACCATACATCAAACTTAGTAAAAATCGTTGAATCTTTTAGCTTATCCAGGAGATCAGATATGAGAGGGAGGGAATAAGCATTTTTAATGGTATGAGAGTTGAGATATCGATAATCTTGACAGGGTCATAAGGAGCCATCCTTCTTTGGAACAAAGAAAAAAGGGGAGGCCTGAGGTGACTTGGATGGTACAATTTGTCCTGTTCGAAGATGTTCATTGACAAACTCCTTACATGTTTCCATCTCTTTAGGATTAAGGGGATATACTTTGGCAACTTTTGGAACGAAAGAGTCATCTAAGTCAATCCCATGATCAAAGGGGTGAGAAGGAGGGAGAAGATCATGAGTCTTTTCTTCGAACACAGAAGCATATTCCTTATATTCTGGGGGTAAGACCTTCTCCTGTTTCTGTGCAGCAATGGCAGCTTCAGTGGCAATGGTGGTCTTTCATAATGATTCTATCAGATAATGTTGTTCTAAGGCTTCTCCATTGGTGTTGTGGTTTTCGGACAGGGTAGGGATAGTGACAATTCGATTTGTCCAATCAATACTGGGGTTTACCTTAGTAAACCAAGGGATGCCCAGAATTGCTCAATCCTCTCCACAATTCAGTACAAGGAAACAGATGACTTCTTCTCGTCCTGCTATGTTGACAGCCAAGAAGGTTTCTCTTCGGACAAACCCTCCTTTATTGGCAGAGCCATCAGCATTAGAAGCTCTAATGGGATGAGGGAGTTGTCGAGTGGGGAACTTGTATCTGGCGATAGTGGTTGGGTCAATAAAATTCTTGGTTGCCCCGGTATCGAGGAGTGTCTTGATTTCAGCGGTTTTAGTTCCATGAAGGAGAGAGATGGGGACACGAATCAATTTTTCCTTCTTACTGGTACAAATGACAGGAGTGGAACGTTTGGGAGGAGAAGACACTGACACTTCCCTCCATTCTAAAAACCCTGAATCCTTTTGTTAAGGGACATCTTGGAAATTTTTTCCTCATCCCCTTCATAACATGCCTGGAGAACTCGTATGACCTCCTTGTGATCTATCTTTTGTTCCCTAAGGACCTTCAAATATTTGTCTAGGTCTGAAGATGGGGATGGTTCTAACACCTTGGGTGGTTTGGGGGTGGAGATGACTGCAGCTTTAGATTGGTTTCGGAAGGGATTATTGGATTGTATCAGAACAGATTCCTCCATCTTCTTATCGTCTTGAGGGTGATTACGCGTGGTGCAACCCTTCTTATGGCAGATAAAGCAGTGCCCTTCCCAAATGTGGTGGGCTTTCTTGACAGGGGAGAGTCGAATGGCATCGACTTCCATGGCATTGGGATCCTTCCTACCATTGGAGAAATTCTTCCATCCTACACCTTTTCGCATATCCTTGATTCGCTCCTGCTGCGCATTAAACTTGCTAGTCTGCTCCATCCATCCTTGGAGAGTAGTAGGAATGGTCGACATGGAGAGGATATTGGTGGTAATCTTTTCATCTAACCCCCTTCCAAAGTATTCGATAAGGGCTTCTTTGTCAGAGTCCAGTTTGAGTGGCAGCTAGAGAGAAGTCTGCAATGTATTTAGCGAACCCATCCTTATCTTTAGTATTCTGGGTGAGGTTGCAAATGGTTTGTCAAGCTTTACTAGCAGTGTCGTAAGGGAAGAAGGTTTTAGCGAAGTCAGCAGCCATGATGTTGAAGGTTTGGTGGTTGTTGGGGATAGTAGGACTTTCCAGACAATAGAACCATCCTTCAGAGAAAACTTTTCCTCTCCCTTTGCTCATCTTGTTAAGCGTAGTAAGCATCATTGCTTTGTCATTGTAGAGGTCGCTATTCATCTTGAAGTATGCTTTCATGGCAAGCATCCAACATACAGCATCTTTGGATTCTCCTGAGAAGTCGTCAGGAAGTCCGGCTTTGAGTTCCATAGTCTTGGCCATAGTTTCTCTTCATCATTTTAGGTATTTGGCTACCCTCTGGGCTTTTTCTTCTTCTATGGCACATCTCTGTTCTTGAGAAGCTTCTACTCTTCTCTGGATCTCTTCTTCATCAAGTCCTTCCTTGGTGAGTTTCTGGGCTAGGCTTCAGTCATGGGCATTGTTGAACTCCTGCTCCCAATCAACTTCCTGTTGTGGGTCTTGTTCAACATCAATGGGATTCTCTTTGTGAGACAGTTCAGGGAGTGATGTGGTTTGCTCAAGTGGAATGGAAGAAGATGCAGAGGCAAAGGGAATGGAGTAAGGGTTGAGGGGTCTCTTCTTCTTCTGATAGGGCATAGGGTATGCAGGTCTGCAAGGGGGAGTAATGGTGGTGGAGGGGTTCTGTCTGCTAAGTAGAGGATGGTGAGAAGAGCTAGTTCTTTTGTTATGCTGAGGCTAGTAACTCAGCTAATAACTGATGAAGTAAAGGTGATGGTAAATGCCTATATGTCTCCTGGGTAATCCTAAGATGATTATAATGAGAATGGTCATCTCCCAATAAAGGGTATCAATGCGTCCGTATGGGACTTCCTGTTGAACAGTAGCAAGGAAGACAAGCAACTGATAAGTCACACCTCAATGTGTGACAAAGGCCCTAAGGACAGTGGCCTGAAGTACTGAAATGGTGGGGGTCTCACTCCCATTGAGTGGCTTGCTGGTTACTAGGTTTGAATTGCGTAGAACTAGCTAAGGTACAGGGATAAGAAGTCTACCTATTTATAGATGGAGAGGTTGTGCACAGACCAAGAAGGAAAAGGAAACTATCTAGAATGTTCCAGAGAATGAAGACTATAACTGGTAAGCCCTAGCTCCAGTGCTACAAGGCAAAACAGGAGAACTCAGAAGACAGAAGAAACAGGAATAGGAAACAGGAGGAATAGGGAGGCATTTGGGAAACATAGGAACCCATTGGAAAGAATAAGAGAGGGAGAAAAACTGTAACAGGAAATCCCAACCAAAGTCCAGAGCATGATGCTCCTGGCAATGCTACCATCAACTTATGATGTAGTAGGCCAGATGATCACTCAAGCAAAGGACACCCCCACAATCGAGAAAATCTCTTGTGCGGTAGTATTGGCATGGGACCAGCATCAGATGAAAGGCAAGGGTAAGGACAAGCAGTCCAATGGCCAGCAGGCCCACCACATCAGTGCTGTCAAGCGCAAGGGGGACGACCCCAATTTCCAGCAGCAGCAGAAGCCCCAGCAGCAGCAGCAACAGCAGCAGCAGCAAGGAGGCAACAGCACCAAAGGAAAAAAGAAAACCCATCACAGTAAGAAGAAGAACAGTGAGCAGGCCCAAATTGCCTCCACCACCTTCGTGCACCCAACGATGGTGATTCCCTCCACCTGCGTCCCAGCGTTTGACTGCCACACCTCCTCTCATATACCCCCCTCTCTCTACCAAGGGCAACAAGGCCTGCCTGTCAATACTACATAGAATCGTGCAGGCATTTTCCCTTGCTGACAGGCTTGGGATCCAGCCCTCAGTGGAAACAATCCACCACCTCAATGCTGTCACCTCTTCCTCTAACCAGGTTGAGACTGACAATGAAACTACTTGTCCCCCTTCCCACAAGCATTCGCGTCAATCCCACTGAAAGGAGATCATGCCACCTCCAAGGGATGGATGGGACTCCAAGGAAATCATTGACATATGTGGCTTGGAGGAGGAACTTGGGGTAGATGCAGAGATTGCCACTGCCGCTGGCCTCAACTATGACATGGACCCCGTCCACATTACAAGGTATGCAGTCCCTCCACTGCACACTATCAGATGCTTACCTACTTTCAATGCAATGTTCCCAACGTCTGCTCAAGTAGTTAAATACAATGATATACCTGCATGTCATATACCCGCTGTGATGCCATTACTGGCTCCAGCAATACAATGGACTTGTGCTTGTTCATCCCAGTCTGATCATCATAAGTGTGAGTGTGAAAAAGATCTATGGATCCTTGACTCAGGTGCTTCAATGCACTTCACTCCAAACCGAGACAACTTCATAGAATACAAAGAGCTGAAAGGAAACAATTGTATACTGGTACAAACCACAGCTCATGCTGTCTTCATCGTCGGCATCAGATGTGTCCTAGTAAGATGGAAAGACCACACTGGAGCATTTCACCTCCTTGATCTGCATGAAGTTGGTCACATTCCAAACTCAGGAGTATGATTAGTCTCCCTTGGTGTCCTTTTGCTTCATGGAGCATGAGTAGTAGGAAATGCAAAAAGCTTCAAAGTACAATATGGTGATGGCTCACCTTTAGCTGTGTTCACCCCTGGATGCATTGCTAGGTCCATCTATACCCTCATTGCTGAACCCCTCAATGCACACCCACATCTCCTTGTAACCAAAGCAAAGATCACATATGACACTGTCCACTGCTGTCTTGGACACCCTTCCAAAGAAGTCCTTCGTCATGCAAAGAAGCATGTCAAAAATATGCCTGAAATAGAGATCCCAATGAGTGATCCTATCTGCCCAGGATGTACCCTAGGCAAACTACCCAATAGGAGTTTCCCCCCTACTGAGTGTTGTGCTACACACACATTTGAACTGATTCACTTGGACATAAAGTCCTTCCCTATTGAGTCATACCAATGATTCAAATACATCATCACCTTCCTTGATGATTATACATCCATGGCTTGGGTTGTATGCATCAGAACTAAGGACACAGCCTTGAGTTCAACTCAGCACTTCCTGAAAATGGTCTCGACACAATTCAATGCCAAAGTAAAGGGATGGATGTCAGATGCAGGGGGAGAATATAAGTCCAAAGCATTTGACGACATGCTCAAGGGGGAGTGCATCTTAATCCATCAAAGTGCCCCTCATACCCCTCAACAAAATGGACGCACTGAAAGGCTCATGCGGACATTAATGGATAAGTCAGAAGCCATGCAGCACTTCACCTGCATTCCTGACAGCTGGTGGCAATTCTTTATTGTCCACACAACACATCTGTACAACAGAACCCCCCTAAGATGCCTAAATTGGCAAACACCATATGAGCTATTGCATGGCCAGCAACCAGACATAGCCCATCTCCATGTTTTTGGGTGTGCTGCATACATGCACCTCCCTGAGGATGTGCAGGCCAACAAAATGGCCCCTAAATCTGAACTTATGGTATATCTGGGTGTTGCACTGACAAACAGTGCAAATTTCTTATTCATGCACACCACAAATGCAATTTTCCATTCCACTTATGCCATCTTTGATGAAGAGTGCTTCCCTAAGTGCGATAAAAAGCACCCGCATCCTAAAGCACAACCAGTGCCAGAATCTGATGATTGTGAGGAGCTACCTATGCCACCACAGATCTTGGATGATTTTGACTACCACCCCTGTCGACCACCTGCCCAGAGCCCCACTCCTCTGTCCCTCCCTCACACTCCCTCACCTCACCCAGCAGAACCAGCACAGCAGCCCCCCCCTCCCCTGAGGAAACAAAGACCTGCTGGTCCTCCTGCTGTTCCTCCTGCTCCCAGACATTGTAGAGGTTGATACACCTCTACGTGTATAACCTTATGTTTTCTATGTTTCCATCACTCGAACACTTTACTTACCTACATTTCACAATAGTCCGGTTTGATGGTCTACACAGTCCATGACAGACCGGTTGGACTAGTGCACACACCGAATGGACTAATCTTAGCCACCTTTTCTTACCTTGTTACTATTTTTGTAAGTTCCCCTATTTTTACTTGACCTTTCGGTTCGTAGCTCCAACATCACCTTAGACATTCGGGCTACTCGGGACCAAGTCGGGATTTTCTGTTGCCACCCGTCAGGGTCAGTATTTCATATTCCTGGCCTCGACCCATTCCTTTTATATTACTAGGTACATAGACCATGCGTCTCTCCATACCTATGTAGAAGTCCGAGTATGCCCAGACTATAAATTTTGTACTCATCATTTGAAATGACCCAGCTACCGTTTGCTCACCACCGTCACTGTTACCATTGGGATACCGCTCCCTCACCGTTTTCACCATCTACCGCACCATTTCTCTCAACTGAACCGCCAGTCTTAACGTATTTTAATGACTTACACTGACCGGACTACTGTTTACGACCGTCCAGACTGTGTCTGGACTATACTCGTTTGTGCCCACCTTCGTTCTAGGACTAATCCCTTGCACTAGAGTCCCTCTGGGGTGAACATATCGCTCCCCCATCACCCTCAGACTACTCCCAGGTGGCCAGGACTAACAGTCCACTCAACCACCTTTCAGGTCTTTTCAACGTTCCACTCAAGAATGCCATGTGCCTATTTGGCCCAGTAATGTGTAAGGTGATGACTGACACCCAGTTGAGCAAGTGAAGGAAATAGAATGCACATTGCACTGGCATGACATTGTCACTGAAGAACCTGGTCCCTCTATGCCAGGCAATCTTCCCAGCACACCCACTCAAAATCCCAACCCTCCATCTCCCTCTCCTAGTGAAGAGGATGCTGACTGGCTATGCCATGAAGGGGGAGCTGGATTGGCAGCATTCTTGATGTCAAAAGCAATTTCTGTGGAAAATAAACCACACTGCGAATAGACATATAGGGACATCCTACAACTCCCATCTGCAGAATGGGAGGAGTGGATTAAAGCCTGTTGCGAAGAGCTTGACATGCTCCAAAAGTGTAAAGTCTATGAACTAGTCGACCCTCCTAAAGGATGCAAAGTCATAGGAAACCATTGGGTCTTTGATGTTAAGCCCAACACAGGTTGAAAACACACACGACTTGTTGCCAAAGGATTTTCCCAGGTCGAGGGAATAGATTTCGACCAAATATTCTCACCAGTAGTAAGGTTTGAGACAGTGCGACTCATGTTAGCACTTGCCACCTTGGAAAACTGGTACATCAAATCACTCAATGTTTGAAGTGCCTACCTTTATGGTAGACTTAAAGAAGAGATCTTCATGAAACAACCTGAAGGCTTTGTCATAAAAGGTCAGGAGCACAAAGTGTTCCACCTCATTGGCGCCCTCTATGGCCTCAAACAAGCCAGATTAGCCTGGTGGGAGACCCTCAATGAGTCCATGAAAGAACTTGGCCTCGAACGACTAAAATCAGATGCTGGTCTATTCCACTACCAAAAGAAAAACACCTCCATCATTGTTGCCATCATCTACATTGACGATGCCCTATTTTGTGGTCCAACAAAAGCAATTGTTGATGAGGTTAAAAAGGCATTCATGAACAAGTGGGAATGCAGAGACTTAGGCCCTGCTGAAGAATTCCTCCACATGAGAATTCAAAGAGAAGGCAGCAAGATCCTAGTGG
>JBBPMM010000624.1:0-16523 GCA_038090335.1 Solioccasus polychromus
TTTGTAGCCAAGAGTATGTACTATCTTTCTCTCCAGCAAAGCTTGGTGTGATTATTCCAGGTGATTGCAGTGTGCTTCGCGCACTGCATCAGGGTTAGTTATTGAAAGGGTTTTGGAGGTCACTGTAACTCCCAAGCAAATGGTATCGTCAAAAGACGCCATTTCAATGTCCGGGAGGCCATCATTAAAACCTCCCTGGGGGGGAGTCTTGCTGGCACCTTGCCACTCACTTGGTCTTTTGGGCCGAGCGCGTTACCATACTCCGGTCTACCGGTCTATCCCCTTATTTTATGGTTCATGGCGTCGAACCACTCTTCCCATTTGACCTTGCTGAAGCTACTTACCTTGTTCCACTCCCTGACACAGATCCACTCTCACCATCCGGACTAATCGCTTGGAGAGTTCGCCAGCTCCAAAAGCATCAAGAAGACTTAGACGCAATCGGTGAATGAGTCCGCAAGGCTTGATTCGAATCTGTGAAGCATTTCGAAGCTTCATTCAAGAATCGTATCAAGGACTTCGATTTCCAGCCAGGAAATCTGGTCTTAGTCTGGAATATGTGCATCGAAAAGGAGCTCAACCGAAAGACGAAGCTGAGGTATCTCGGTCCAATGGTAGTTCTTCGCCGGACTACTGGAGGATCCTATATCTTAGCTGAGTTGGATGGCACAACCTCCCAACTTCGCTATGCTGCTTTTCGTCTTATACCCTATTATCCTCATCTTCATTCTTCCATTCCAGTTACTGAACTTACAGGTCTCGACGATGAAGAACTAGACAAGATCATTGACAAAGATGTTGATGAACCGGACCAAGAAGAGTCATCGGACTACAGTCCGGACGATTGACCTTGCCAGTCTTCTTCTAGTCCAGTCACCTATATGTACATTTCTTTTCTCTGTTTCACCCTGGGTTTCGACCGGTGATCTCTACAAAACGAAAAGCCAACTAAAAATATAAAAAGACTCTAACGGAAAACAACTAAAAATATTCTACAGACAATCTCTCGTCTCACTATATCAGTCCGGTCTTGTATCTCTTTTCTCTGTCTCTCTCTGTTTCTCTCTCTCTAACATGTCCCAAAAATAACCGATATCTAGTATATATATTTTCAGACTTCGAATGCACACGAGGACACAGCGCACCTTGATGTACATACAGAAAAACCATCTCAAAAAACAGTCTGTCATAGTCTGGGAAGTACGCCAGGAGTAGATGAAGAAAGAAGTTCGAAGAAAACAAGTCAAGCGGTACCTCACACCCAAGAAATGTCTCTACGGGATCATCAGTTGGAACAGATGCGAAAGTAGACCGAAGAAGACAAGTCGGGTGGAACCCCACATTATCAGACTGGTATAGTCTGGCCGGTCTTACGATCCAAACCCCTTTTCTTTCTATGTTCTTTCCTCAATTTCTTTTCGTTTTCGTTTTCCTTCTCATGTTTCAACAATTTTGCTATTCAAACACGCTGCTCCTTCTACTCCGCCGCCAGACCTTCTGCCTTGGTCATCGTCCCCACGTGTTATACCTTGGTCTCTTCAAACCATGCTGTCTGGCCTGCGCAATCCTTCTTTGTATCCACTCGTCTTCGTTGCAACCTCATCTACGGGCTCCATATTACCAGACTGTCTTGGCCCACTCTGTACCATTTGTTTCGTTCACCATTGCTGCCCCAAAACCACTGTACCACCATCCTATTATCCTCCTCCAGTCCTTCGTGGTCGTCCGGTAACGTCTTGGCCAAACAGACACTCCGATAGCATCAGCCATAGACTGGAACGTGTTGGCTCGAGATTAGATTCTTCGTTTGGGACATGGTGAAGCAAATATAGATGGACTTGGTTGAAGAAGATCGAAGACCATTAAGCGAACCCCGCGCCCAGCCATGACTTTTCAACACGTAGTCTCACTGTTACGTGATCTGACCAGGGACAGTCAGAAGCAAAGTCCCCCCTGGATGTAGAGGTTGGTGCACCTCTACGTGTATATCCCATCATTTTCTATATTTCCTATACCCTTATTCTTTTATTTGTTTCGTTCCCTTACGTCTAACGATAGTCCGGAGCGTCCATCCACCCAGTCTACTACAGACCGGTCGAACTACAACGTATACCGACCCGGACTACCCCTTATCTCGTCTTTTATTATTCAATTACTCTTTTCATAAGTCCTTTCTATTACTTAGACATTTAGGACCTTAGCTCCGACGTCGCCTTTGGCATTTGGGCCTTTTGTCATTCTTGATATGTCATCAGGTACTCTTTCCATATGATACTTAGAAGTCCGGGCATACCCAGACTATAAAATCTTGTATTCGTCATTTGAAATGACAGCTACCGTTTGCTCACTTACCGTCACCGTTGGGAAACTGTCTCCCTCACCGTTTATACCGTCTACCACACCGTTTTCTGGACTGTACCGCCAGTCTTCACGCCTCATCACACTCTACAACGCCCGGACTACTACCTACAACAGTCCGGAATACGACCGGACTGCTTTGTACGCACCCTACTTCGTTCTAGAACTAACCCTACTCCAATAGAGTCCCTCTGGGGTGAACCTATTCACTCCCCATTACCCCTCAGACTATCCCCAGGTGGCCAGGACTGGTAGTCCATTCAACCACCTTTCAGTCTATTCAACGCTTCAGATATGATGGAGGAGTGTGTTTGAAGGACCATGCAGCAAGCACATTGTGCTGCAGCTCAAAACAAGTCGAAACGGACATGCTAGCTGAATACCACACAGGTCAGCATGACAAGTGTGAAGACACAAGTTGTCCACACCACCTCTGGACGACCACAGACCCCCTAAGAACCATCCGAACCCATCATGTTGACGAAGACTGAAAACGTGATCTAGAATGGTCAGCTATCCCAGGCCAACTTACCTGGCCAAACAGATGAATCAGGGTTAGCATTAGCGTTAGTGTCACGGACACCATTTGAGTGAGCACCTGCACCCAAGCACTGGCCAAGATATCAATACTGAGTCTTGTTGACGAGAAGGTGGTGGTGTCCCTCCAGTGATGTGCCAGCGATCAGATAGTAGAGGATGTGGAAATTGCATTCCCCAAAAGGTACAGCCACCACTCAGCATGGCTCAAATTTTCGCAGAAAAAAAAAACGCGCAATAGCTTTATATTTCACGAACCAGTTCTTTATTAGTGCAATGGACCAAAATTTCGCGACGGGGCAAAATTGCGGTGCGGCGGAACAAAAAATCGTGGGATAATATATGTGCAGATATTCCGCCATATAGCACAACTCCACTCTAGGAGACGACAAGGACAAATGTAACGATCCTTCTATGAACAGTAAGTGGAATTGTGCATGTTAGGACATTCTACTATAGCTCAACTTCACTTTAGACACCGACATAACAAATGCTATGATCCTTCTGCGAGCAGTGTATACATTAGGACATTCCACCTTAGGTCAACTCCACCCTAGACTACATGAATGAGTTCAAAGGCAATTATCTTCCTACGGGTCGCATCATTGACATGTGGTGTAGGAACGATGGAAGGGTTCCGGATTTTCGAAGATTTTGTGCAACACGATAATAAGCTTGAGCATCGGTTAATTTTGAGGATTGTGGAGAGTTGACCTACGAGACGAGACTGTTCAAAACAACATCGATGAGGTTAAAAGTGAAGCTAACTGCTTGAGTTTGTGCTACTTTGTTGGTATTTATTTGTCAAGAACTCTCTAGTCGACGGTCTCCATGAACGTTTGAACTACAACCCTGGTCGAAAGGAGCTTGAAGAATTAAAGAACCCAGAATGGGAGACTCAGAAATTATGTAAGGGTGACAATTGTATCCGCCTCGTCTCCGACGGGTACGGCTTGTCACTATTCCAAGATTTTTTGATACTTTGATACCAGAATACAACGTGGAGGCCATCAACATGAGATCTTCAAGATGCTTCTTTCATCAGGCTCCACTGAGCAGACCCAACAGAAACTCGTCACCGAGTCTAATACAATGCCCATCCGTCAAAAATGATGAGCCCCGCATGTGCGCTCCGCATTTTGGCGCAGAACAGTAACCCAGTTTCCTGACACGTAGGAGTGTTAAAGCTGACTTGGTTGACACTGAAAAACTGGGGAACACATGCGTAGGACGGCCGAATACAGTTTAAATAATTTGTATCTGTCTGGTTCGCTCATCAGCCGCGATGACGATACGAAACCTTGGCATGTCCTTACTTCACCCGAAGTGTGTACGCTTTTCTATTCCGGAGCGGGACAATTATTGCATATTTTTCTCAGCTCTTTTAGGTGAAATTGTCGACATGCTCGACGAGATGATCAAAGTCGTTGGAATGGATCAGTCGGAAGAAAGCCCCATGTTGATCGGATACCGTCTTGCCCGAAATCAAGCACCGGGATCGTTTTTTCAACTTGTTCCCAAGTATTGGTAACGTCCGGCCAAGCGTTTGAGCGCGTGTCAGAAATGTATTTTTCCAACTATGACGATGTTGATGTGTACGTATTTCAGCTTGATTCTCGCATTGGCACTTGTGGCGACGCTGCTGCCCACTGCTGTCGTGCTAACGTAGTTGGAGAACAACCCGTTTGTATAATCTTTTATTTCGCACATCCACTATGATCCTCTTACGGACAGTGCGTGCTTGAAATTCACGCCGCTCATTCCATTCTCCAGTCTCGTACCACTATAACTGGAGGTAAGCTACTTATTTATCTCGCCGAACACGTTCACTACCGACCTGTACTTGGCTTAAACGCTACATACAGGCTCACCTTTGCTCAACAAAAGTTAATACGTTCGCTAATTTCTTATCTGGGATGTTGCGGGGCGCGCGGAATAGGACCAATAGGGTGTCCTTCGTTATCTAGCTTGACTCTATTTATGTTGAAAGACTCTTGATGGAAATTATCGCAGGAAGAAAGCTGCAACATTTGAAAGTAACAGCGATCGAACTGGTAGTCAGCGAGCGTCGCACCGCGATGCTCAGCCATATAAAGACGACTCGGCGGAGACAAGATGACGAGCAGACTCGAATAGCCCAAGAAAATTCTTCGGATTAACCATTACATGTTGAAAGATCATCAACTCTCGAGGCCTTCATCATGAGCCAGCTGAAGTGATACTTTTCCCCACTGCGACGTAGGACTGAGTGACTTTTAGTTCTCGCTTTAAACCCACCTGACATTTCAAATGAAGGTATATTGCAAACCACCTGGGAGAGTATGCTTTCCATCCTTTCTGGATTCTACCTTTGTTTTTGAAGAAATCGAACAACTCACGTGACACGCGCGACCCACGACGCTAGAATTGAAATATCAACAAACGCCCGTCGTATCGTACACAATAAGTAAGAGGTGGAAGGGCACGACAAGATCTAGTCACTGCCTGCCTCATCTCGAACTCTGATCCGGCTTCAGTCTAGCGTAGTAACTCTTCAGCTCTGGAATGCTTTGTTCACTTGGTTCAGGAATGATCAACGACTCGATCATCTCCAGCGCGGCATCACGGCCCTTGACGGGCCAGTACTCTCGAATGCGGCGGTGAACCTCCTCCATCACGTTGGACTCGTAATGAGTGAAGGCACGTTCAATGATGTCACGAGTCAGTGGCTTAGGGTCACCACTTGTTTGGATGTAGAGAGTCTTCAAGATATGTGTCAGGTCGACGACCAACGCAATGAAAAGTTGTTGGGCCTCTCGCCTGGAATGTCGAAACTCGTTGGGATAGTTCATGCGAAGAGATGAAGATGAACGCACGCATTGTCGGGTATGTCGTAGTTCCAAGCAGCAGCAAGGCCTCCTGCGATAGTACTTGCGATTGCAAAAGGACGTTTGCCCTCAAATTTCACGTCAGGGATGCTGAAGATGACATGTGAGTAGTTCGATGTCTCTATTAAATGACTCACGTCAATTTGTCAGGTATGATTGCCTGGATCATCTTCCTAAGGTCGTTCATGAATTCACTTTTGCTCGACAAAAGCTGTGGAGGTGTCATAAAAATACCATTTAGGATCGTAATAAAACCCCATACGTTATCCGGATCATAAAAGTTCCAGACGGCGATGATATCCTCCTGGACCACAGATAAATTCCGGACGGTGCGCCCAGTGAAAATTGAACAAATAATCAACGTTCTCCAGTATCCTGAAACCGAATGTCAGCACTTATCTTACAACAAACAAAATACAGAACTTCGCTTTCCAATACTATATAAGGGTGAGACCACAATACTCCAACAAACTACGAGAACTTACTTGATCGACTCCCGAATGTCAAGATCTGGGTCGGCCCTTTGCGCCATCGCCGTGAGTGATGCGATATTCGAATCCGTAATGTCGTTCGCGCCCACTAATTGATATGTCTGATTGATCAGACTCAGCATCTTGGCCTTATAGATCTTCTTTGCTATTGGAAATCACACGTAAGAATTGGTTTTAATCCACCATCAGCGTACCCACTCGAAACGGCCGCGTATGGAATACGGGGATCCCTGGTAAATTCCGCAATCCTGGCACGGCACCTTTCTACAGTTGCATCGGCATTCAAATGAGCCTGTTTTTCGATATGCTCATTGCTAAGTCCGTTTGGATTAGACTTCAACAACTCGTATTTCTCGTGATTTACAACTTCATCAAACTTTGTGAACACTACAATTATGGGTACTATGACACGAGCTCAGACATTGAGACATGAGTAACTGATAATACTCACTGTCCCCCAGTGTTTCACGTCTTTTTCGGAAGAACTCTTCGGCACCTGCTTCCAGCAGGCGTGCTCCCGCTCTGGGCGTCGCAATACAAAACCTCATCAGAGCTTATCAGGATGTGTGCAAGAGACACAAAGTAGGTGTCTCACCAAACTGCGTGCAGTTTGTCTTTGATTTCAACATCTTGTCTGCTACGAATGAAATCTTTGACTTTCTCGTATGTATCCTGACTCCCTGGTTCGAATCCCATGGAGTCGTGTAGAACGAAACGCTCATTGTCAGGAGAAATAAGTTCGTCTTCAATGTTTGCCAATCCTCGTTCGAGACGAGAAGCGTGCTGTAGTAGACGGCATGTCAAAAAGATATCGTGGGAAAAAATTGCCAGAAGCTCAACCGCTTTGCCTATCCCAAAGGCTTCGTGGATCAGGCTCGACTTTCCAGCTCCCGACTACTCGAGGGCTAAGCACGCAATTGCATTGGACACAAGGTATCCGCACCTTTCCCATCACTAAGATACGGAATCTGGCGGTGATGAGGTCAATGAGGTAATCAGTGTCAAAATGTATATCTGCACCCACCGAGGACATTGCTCGAGAATGGTCTGCGTCGTGGGAACCAAAGGGTCAGTACTCAAGTTAGCTTCAACACTAATGAGATATTAGCTGGATCGAAGATGCTGGAATACATTCTAGACCCGCCTAGGAGGATTATGTGTCGCAGAACTCGAGCTTGGCTGAGCCTCGCAACTAAATGTGATCCGAACATTATCTTGGACAACGGACAAGTCTGCTCATACATTCGTCAAAAGCCGGTCATTCGAGTAGGCATTGAAATAATAAGGTATTACCATGTGTTCGATGTTCTCCGGTACTCGTGAAAAGGTTCTGAGTGCTGATACATAGGGGTTTCCGACGCCCAAACATCCGCCGTTTCTTGCCATGGAGAGTCACTTGGCATTCTCGCGTGAGTTCGCTATATGGAACACGTTTTAGGCACTGGCAAGGGAGAGGGAGAGGTCGACGCACATTGGGGGAGAGAATTGTTGGCACAACAACCCATCGGCATTGCACGTTATACGCGGTCGATCGCCGATTTGAACTTCGTCGTAGTCGAGGTGTTTGGATTTGTCCGGCGTCACAGTGACGGCTTGGTGATGGAAGAGTAAGACACGATTGACAATGCCGACCGCAATCACCCACCTGTAATACGAATGCTAGAAGTGGACATGCCAACAGCGACTTCCGAAGGGGGATGGTCGAAATGGCGACAGTATATGAGCGCCCGTGGGGCCTAAACATGCAGGATGTACGTGCACAGACCCTAGCGCCTCGGCAAGACGGCATGTCAATGATTGGCTGTTTAAACTGCAACGAGGAGGGCTGATTTCGCTATTAAATATTCAATTTTGAAACCTCGCGAGGCCCATCATCGACACAAAACTGATGCTTATCACTTGCGAGGCGGGAAATGCCGGATCCTGCTCGTGGAGCGAGACTAAGTCTCATACACTTTCACGTACGAACACATGCAACGTGCCTTCCTCGTGGCCCCAAGTGCGCACAAAATGGCCGCTACAGATATTGTTATATCAGTGGATGAATATGAGTCCATGGTTTTCGTATCTGGACAAATATAGATGAGTATTTTTATTACAGGGGGTAATTATCAGTGCTCGCCTCAGCGGGCGGTGGTCTCCGCCTTTGTAACAACTTTAAACTCGGACACAACGACAGCTACGAGAAATTATTGTGTCAATGGACGAACACGGGTCTATGGTTGTATCTTGTCTAGGTGGCTCCGCAACGCAACTGTACTCGAAATTCGGTCACTTTCATCGTGGCAAGCAATGCTCGCCGCTACAAGCAGTGGCCGGACCTGGTAATGTGCGCAGGAACAAGGGAACAAGTCGCCGGTTGATTGATCACAGAGCGGATAAACATTGAAGTACTATACTTTCGCTCACCTAGACCAGCACCCGTGAAATTAACGAGAGCCAAATCAAGCATGAAACGTTGACTTTTATTACTCGAAGTCCACCATGCAGCGTCGAACGCCACATCGTAGTGCAATCACACGGGCATAGTCTTTTTGCATCCTGTCCCTTGGAGCCAACGACACTCGTCTGGGATTGCATTGTACTCCCAAAATATACAACGAGAAGCTTCGTCACGCACGCCGAAAACACTGTCACCAGTCCTCGTCCTGTCCCAGATCCAACGGAAGTAAATTCAGCTTGCCCGTCTCGGCATAATAATTCTTCAAATCCGAATCACTTCGTTTGGGGTTGATCAGCGACTCGATCACGTTCACTGCTGCGTCTCGTCCGCTCAAGTCACCATACGCCTTAATGCGCTCATGAGCCTGGAATATTACGTTGGACTCGCAGTATGCCTGATAGGCAAACTTGATGACATGTCGAGTCAGTGGCTGATGGTCGCCCGTCAACATGAAGAGTGTCTCCATAATATGGGTAAGGTTGACGATATAGGCGATGAATTTCTGTTGGACAATTCGACTTGAACGCTAAAAGTTAGTGGGAAAGTAGCATTCATGTTCATGGATCAAAACGCACACATTTTGGAGGATGTCATAGTCCCACACATCGGCGGCGATCTTTGTGACAGTGGATAAGGCAATCGGTCTCGTGTTTGTGGTTCCCGCGAGTCTGGAAATAGCGGCTACCAAATCGTTCTCGATAAGGGTACTGAAGAACAATAAACATGAGCAGCTTAGAATCCTGCCCCGAACAGTGACTCACAATACCGAGTTGGAAGAGGGAGTCGCTTGCACATCTGAAACTGTGTTATTGAGGAGCTGCTTGAAGTTATCGCTCAGTAAATACTACAGGGGCTGGCAGTCAGAAAATATACGTGAAGCTCAAAGTAAATCACCATACACGTTCTGGGTCATAAAAGTTCCACACGTTGATAATGTCCGTATGAATCACATACAGGTAATCCTGGATCTTATCTCTCATGGAGACCGAACTACCAACCAACGTTCGCCAGTATCCTGAAATCAAGCATCAATATTTGCTATTCTATCGACGAAAGTCCGAACTTTGCTTTCCAATACTGTATAGAGATGAGATAACAAAACCCGTCAATTTAAGAGAACTCACTCGATCGACCCTTGAATGTTGAGGTGCGGGTTAACTCTTTGAGCCATTGCCGTGACGGCTGATGCAACATTTGCATTCGCAGTGTCGGTCGCCCCCACTAACCTATATGTCTGATTGATCAGACTCGATAACGTATGCTTGTAGTCCCCATTTGCTATTGGAAGTTATATGTCAGAAATCGATTCTAACCAATTCGCAGCGTACTCACTCGAAACGGCCGCATACGGGATATCGGGATCACCAGCAAAACCTGCAATCTTGCTGCGGTAATCCTGCACGAGGGACTCAGTCTTTGAACGAGCCTTCTTCACGATATCCTCTGGGCTGAGTTGGCCTCGATGAGACTTGAACAGCTCCATCGTCTCATGATTCATAACAACATCGATTTTAGTGAATACTACGACAATGGGTACTATGCCATAATCTTCTGTATCAAGAGGTGTGGCATTGAGATAGGAGTACTCACTGTTTCCCAATGTGTCACGTTTTGACTGGAAGAACTCTTCTGCGGCTGCTTCGAGGAGACGTCCCTCCGAACGGGGCGTCGTAATGCAGAACCTCAATGAATCATATTCAAGATGTATACAAGAAACATAAAGTTAAAGTCTTACCAAATTGCGTGGAGCTGATCCTTGAGAGGGAGGTCTTTTTTGCTACGAATGAAATTTTTGACATTCTCGTACGTATTCTTATCTCCTGGCTCGAATCCGACGGAGTCATGGAGAACGAAGCGGGGATTGTCAGGAGAAACAAGCTCGTCCGTGATGTTTGCTAATCCTCGTTGCAGTCTCGAAGCGTTCTGTAGAATACCGAGTAAAAAAAGACGTCACAAGAAAACCGATGCAGAACTCAACAGCCTTGCCTATCCCAAAAGCTTCGTTGATCAGACTCGATTTCCCTACTCCTGTCTAGTCGAGGATTGAGCACGTGGCCAGGCTGGACACGAGGTATCCGCACCTTGCCTATTACTAAGATACGGAATCTGAGGATAACGAGATTGGTCAAGATGATAAGCTCGAAATGCGTGCTTGGACTCACTGGGGGCATAGGTCGAGAATGGTCTGTGTTGTGGGAATTAAAGCGCCCGTACTTGACTCAGGCTGATCCGGTAAGTGACGAGTAAAGGTGACTTGAATGTTATTTTGAGTGATTGACAGTTCTGTTCGAAGTTCTCTCAAAACTGATCCCCAAAACTGTCACTTTTAGGACATTACCTTGCATTTGATGTTCCGCGGTGCTCGCGAAAAGACTTTGAACGTCAACATCTAGGGATTTTCGACGGCAAATCCATGGCTTAGGGCGGTAGAGCGTTATTCGGCACGTTGGTGTGAGCTCGCTTTATGAAACACTTGTTTAAACGCTGGTGAGGGGGGGTGGAAGAGAGCCCACACACATTGGAGACGGGAATTGTTGGTGCAACGACCCCCCTTCAAGCTGCGTTAGCTTATGAAGTTGACTGCTGACTTGGATTTCATTGTACTTGAGACGCTTGGATTTCCCGCTTGTGGCTGCGTGTGTAACGGTGATGGCTAGCGTGTGCGTGAGTAATTGTAGTCGACGAAACTAACTGCAATCGCCTACAGGTAATGGGGATGTTAGAAGCGGACATTGGAATGGTAGCTCGACAGGGGACCCGGACCCGGGAGGCTACAGTGAAGAAGAGCCGTGGGATCCAAGCAGCATGCTTAGACCCTGGACATACCCTCGGTGAGCGTCTTTTCTTTATTGCGACCGAAATCAATCTGAACTAACGTTCACACGGGTGGCGACAAAACAAAGTGAAATCCTTTACCTGTATGTGCGTCCTTGCTCAACTGTTAATGCAAATACTTGTTCCGCTTGTTCTTTTTATGTTGCGGCGACGCGAGATGCCGGAAACCGCCTCTCTCGCAACGTTGTAGTAAACGCAACAACACGTGTCGTAACTTATTAATAACCAAATCTTCCGTGAAATCTGGCGTCCTTTGCGACACCGTTGTGCCCGTCGATTGGATCATGGCAATGGCGACTGCGAGCGGGTGCAACGTATGCGGCACAAACGTCGTTGTATGTAGCTCATCCCGCGCCCGAATAAATTTGACGTCTTCGACCCGTGTACAGTTGGGCATTGTACGGTCCAACGGGGCCTCTAAAACCCTTTCACCATCTCGAACAGCTGCACGTCTTCCACACAGTCTTGCACACCCTCACCGGCCGGCGGCGGTGACTTGCTCTCTCACAGTTCCGAATATCTCGGAGAAGACGTATTGTGTGAGGACCAATTTCCCAAAAGTATGACGACGGTGAGACGATCGCATGCACCCAACCGACGCTGACTCACTTCGAAAAACACGACCGGCGCCAGCAACAACACCTCTGCAGGCTCAGTACGATTGACGTTCATATCTCTCGTATTCCTGACCCTCAGTGATACCTCCCCGTTGTCATCTACCACGGCTATCGGGACATTGGGACCGTTAATGAGCATGTTGAAGAGCCTGCCCAGTGTCCAGCCAGCACAAGTACCTGGATGGGACGCCGCTCGCTCGATGATGTCTTGGTCACGACGGTATTGTGGTTTGCTTGTAACGAGTTCCACAACTGTATGCTACTCTTGCGTTCCAGCCCTTGCGACGACCCTGGACGTGGATAGGTGGCGTCCGAACCATCATCCTGCTGCTACTCCTGTTATTGTTGTTGTTATTCTCTTTGCTCCCGTTCCTCGGTCGCTCTGTCGCCTTGTCGGGTCATGCGACGAGCAGCTGCCCGCCATCGTTCACGGGAGTGGCAGTCCCCCCGAGACCAATATGTCGCCGACTTGGGGTAGTCTGTTTCTGCTTGCCGACGCGCCGTTAATATTTCTGCCAATCAAGCACAACGAGCTGTCGGTACTCCGAAATTGCAAGGGATCTTCCGCGCCCGACTTCGTCGGTTCACTTCCGAGCCGGCTCGTCGCACTTGACTTTCAATGAGCGACATGGGGTTCGACAAAAAGCGGCTGGACAAGATGACGGCAGTGCGTGTGCGGTGGCGCAGGGGCCTGGCTCCAGAGTATGGGTTCGAAGAGGGATTCGGCGGCCACGCTCGACGGTGAGACCACAGTAACAAAACCGACTCTCGGCAATATTCCGAAGACCAGTTCAAGCCCGAGGAGTCTAGTTGTTGCGTCTCACTCTGAAGTGACAAGAGACACCCAGACGAAGCCCACCAAGCAGCGTCGAATGCTCCGATACTCTCAGAATCGACGTATTCGCCCAACCTTGCGCAATTTATTTTGCATCCTGTACAAGGGGCCAGTTCCTTCACGTACACACATAGCCAACGACAATCGTCTAGGCTTGTACTGCACCCACAAAAAATACGGTAAAGGAACCTCGTCAAGACGCCGAAAATCCGATCACCACTCCTCGTCCCGTCCTAGATCCAGCAGACGTAAATTCAGCTTGCCGGTCTCGACACAATAGCTCTTCAAATCCGAACCACTTTGCTCGGGGTTGATCAAGGACTCGATCGCGTCGACTACTACGTCTCGACCGCCTAAGTCATCATACGCCTTGATGTGCTCATGAGCCTCAGACATCACTCTGGACCTGCAATATGCCCGAAAAGCAAACTTGATAACCCGTCGCGTTAGTGGCTGGTGATCGTTCGTCAAGATGAAGAGTGTCTCCATTATATGGGTCAGGTTGACGATATAGGCGATGAACCTTTGTTGGACAATTCGACTTGGACGCTAAAAGTCAGTGAGAGAGTAGTGTTCATGTTTATAGAGGAAACGTACACATTCTGGAATAAGTCATGTTCCCACAGATCAGTAATGATCTTTGGAAGGTGGGTAGAGCGATTGGTCTCGCAATACTGTCTGTTGTTCTCGCGAGCTTGGAAATTGCGGCTACCAAAGTTTTAGCACAGTAGAGGGTTCTGAGGAATGACAAGAACAGCTTGACGTCCTGCTCTGAAATATGACTCGGCACCATGTTGAAAGGGGGGGTCGCTTGCATATCTGAAACTATGTTAATGAGGAGCTGCTGGAAGCTATCACTCAGTAAATACTACAGAGACATTCAGTCAGAAGAGTATATGTCAGGCTTAGAGTAAAACCCCATACACGTTCCGGATCATGAAAGTTCCGGATGTTGATGATGTCCGTATGAATCGCATATAGGCAGTCCTGAAATGTATGTCCCATAAAGTCCGAACTGTCAACCAAGGTTCGCCAGTATCCTGAAACCAAATATCAATGCTGGCTTTCCTATCGACGAAAGACCAAACTTTGTTTCCCAATACTGTATAGAGACGAGACAACAAAACCCGACAATTTAAGAGAACTCACTTGATCAACCCTTGAATGTTGAGGTGCGGGTTAATTCTTTGAGCCATTGCCGTGATGGCTGATGCGACATTTGCATTCGCAATGTCGGTCGCGCCAACTAATCGATATGTCTGATTGATCAGACCCACCATCGTGGCCTTATAGATCTTTGCTATTGGAAATCACACATTAGAATTGATTTTAATCCACCATCAGCGTACCCACTCGAAACGGCCGCGTATGGCATCCCAGGATCACTGGTAAATTCTGCAATCTTGGCACCGCACCTTTCTACAGCTGCATATGCATTCAAATAAGCTTGCTTTTCGATATCCTCTTTGCTAAGTCCGTTTGGATTAGACTTCAACAACTCGTATCTCTCATGATTTACAACATCATCAAACTTTGTGAACGCCACTACCATGGGTACTATGTCACGAAATCAGACATTGAAACATGAGTAACCTATAATACCCACTGTTTCCCAGTATTTCACATTTTGTTCGGAAGAAATCTTCGGAACCTGCTTCCAGCAAGCGTTCTCCCACTATGGGCGTCGCAACACAAAACCTCATCAAAACTGATCAGGATGTCTGCAAGAGGCACAAGGTAGATGTCTCACCAAACCGCATGCCGTTTGTCTTTGATTTCAACATACTACTGTATCTGCTACGAATGAAATCTTTGACATTTTCATATGTATTCTGATCGCCTGGTTCGAATCCCATGGGGTCATGTAGAATGAAACACTCATTTCCAGGAGAAATAAGTTCGTCTTCAATGTTTGCCAATCCTCGTTGGAGATGAGAAGCGTGCTGTAGTAGACGGCATGTCAAAAAATATCGTGGGAGAAACTAGCAAAGAACTCAACCGCTTTGCCTATCCCAAAGGCTTCGTGGATCAGACTTGATTTTCCAGCGCCCGTCTGCTCGATGGCTAAGCACGTAATTGCACTGGACACGGTGGTATCCGCACCTTTCCTATCACCAAGATACGGAATCTGGCGGTGACGAGGCCAGTCAGGTAATCAAAGTCGAAATGTATATCTGTACCCACCGAGGACATTGCTCGAGAATGGACCAAAGGGTCAGTACTCGGGTTACCTTCCACACTACTATGAGATATCAGCTGGATCGCAGGGGTCTGAACCCGCCTAGGAGGATTGTGTGTCGCAGGACTCGAGTTTGGCTGAGCCTCGCAACTAAATGTGATGCGAACATTATCTTGGACAATGGACAAGTCTACTCATGGATTTATCAGAAGCTGGACATTCGAGCGGGGATTGAATATAACAGGGTATTAATTACCTTGTGTTCGATGTTCTCCAGCACTCGTGAAGAGGCCCTGTGTACTGATACGTAGGGTTTTCTGAGTGCCAAATCTCCATCGTCTCTTGCCATAGAGTGCTACTTGGCATCCTCGCGCGAGTTCACTCCGTGGAAAGCACGCTTTAGGCGCTGAAAAGGGAGAGGGAGATCCCAACACACATCGGGGGGGGGGGAGAACTGTTGGTATAACGACCCACCAGCACTGGGTGTTATACGCGGTTGATTGTCGATTTGAACTTCGTCATAAGCAAGGTTTTCGCCCGAAGTGGGTGTCACAGCGACGGCTTGTTGAGGGAAGAGTAAGACACGCTTGATAATACCGACTGCAATCACCTACCCGCGACACGGATGCTACAGGTGGACACGACAGTGACGCCTGAAGGTCGCAGTGGCAGCGTACGCCCGCGGGGCTGAACATGCAAGATGTGTGCGCACAGATCCTGGGCCCTAGCAAGACGACATGTCGATGATTGAGCACTTTTATCTGCTACGAGGAGCTCATTTCGTTACTAAATACTTGATTTTCAAACCCCACAAGGCCTGTCATGTTATCGCTCACCATTGCAAATAGGAAGCGGAAAATGCCGAGTCCTGTTCACGGGACAAGTCAGAGTGCACACGCGGCATGCCCTCTTCGAAGTCCCAAACTCGCACACAATGGCAACTACAGAAATTGTCATGTCAGTGGATGAACACAAGTCCGTGGTTTCGTATCTGAACAAATATAGAGTATACTCGCAACCTGAGTGTTTTCATTGCAGGAAGCAATTACGGTCGCCTCAGCAGGCAGCGGGAGCGGTCGCCACCCTTGGCATAGCCTCAAACTCGGACGCAATGACTGTTACGAGAGATCGTTATATCAATGGACCAAGACGAGTCTATGGTCCCAACCTGTCTACATAGTTCCGCAACATAGCGGTACACGAAACTCGAGTATTTTCATCGTAGCATTGCCGCTATACAGTGACCTCCAAAACCCTTTCAATAACTAACCCTGATGCAGTGCGCGAAGCACACTGCAATCACCTGGAATAATCACACCAAGCTTTGCTGGAGAGAAAGATAGTACATACTCTTGGCTACA
>JBBPMM010000625.1:0-16518 GCA_038090335.1 Solioccasus polychromus
CTACCTATAAATAGGTCGAGTTCGTACCTTTGTACTCTAGCTAGTTCTATGCAATCCAAGCCTAGTAGCCAGCAAGCCACTCTGGGGAGCGAGACCACCCATCCACCATTCCAGTCTTATGAGTAACGCTCCTCGAGGCTTATATCCAAAGTCGAGGACAGACCTATCGACTCTTGGTCTTCATCCCATTCATCGAAGGGGTCAGACAAGGCCATGTCAACACCTTGTATTGGGATCAGACTATCTTAGTGATCCTCATCATTGCCATACCTGCCCGGAGGTGTATTACATAGCACGTTTCATCATCTCTACTATATCGGTTACTAGCTGAGTTACTAGCCTCAGCGTAACAAAAGAACTAGCTCATCTTCAGTCGTCCTCTACTCAGCGGACGACCACCCCCACCTTCATCATTACCCCTCCCACCGGATCTCCCTACCCTGCACCCTATTCCAGGAAGAAGAAACCCCATAACCCTTACTCCATTCCCTTCGCATCTTCTTCTGTCCCCTTGGAGCGAACCACCTCTCTCCCTAACCCCGAACCCGAGCAGATTGAAGTTGAACAAGACCCCGAGCAGGGATCCAGTGACAAAGAAATTGACGAAGAAGCACTCAGGAGAAGAGTAGAAGCTTCTCGAGAAAAGAGACATGTGGAGGAAGAAGACATCCTCAAACGGATCATTGAAGACAACGCTCGCAGAAGAGCAATCGAGGAAGCAGACGAAGCTATGGCAAAGACTACCAAACTCAAGGCCGGTCTCCCCGACGATTTCTCCGGGGACTCCGAGGATGCTGTATGCTGGATGCTCACCATGAAGGCATACTTCAATATGAACCAGGACCTATACGATGACAACACCAAGTTACTTACTACGCTCAATAAGATGAGCAAGGGACGAGGAAGGGTATTTTCTGAAGGATGGTTCTATAGGTTGGAAAACGTTGAAATCCCTAACGACCAGAAGACTTTCAACGTGATGGCTACCGAATTCACCAAAACCTTCTTCCCTTATGACACTGCTAGTAAGGCTAGACGCATCATCAGAAACCTTTCCCAAAACACCAGAGACAAGGATGGGTTTGCAAAATATGTTGCCGACTTCTCCTTAGCAGCAGCCCAGACAGGATTGACTGATGAAGAAGCCCTCATTGAATATTTTGGTTGGGGGTTAGATGAAAAACTCACCACCAACATTCTCTCTATGGGAGCTATCCCCTCGACCCTCCAAGGATGGATCGACCAGGCTAGCAAGTTTAATGCGCAACAGGAACGCATTCAGGATATGCGTAAAGGGTTAGGGTGGCGAAACTTCTCCGAGAGGAAGGACCCTAACACCATGGAGGTCGATGCCATACGACTCTCCCTGATAGAGAAGGCCCGCCATATCAGGGAAGGACGGTGCTTTATTTGTCACAAGCAAGGGTGCTCCACCCATAATCACCCTCGGAACAATCAAAAGGACGGAACTCCGTCTACCCCCCACTCCAATAATCCCTTCTGAAACCAGACCAAGGTCACCACTGCCAAGGCAGAAGAATCCAGAACCTTCCCCATCTTCTGACCTCGACCGCTATATCAAAGTCCTCGAAGGAAGGAAGGTCAACCAGAAGGAACTCGTACAAGTCCTGAAGGCCTGCTTCGAGGACAAGGAAGGAGAACGTGTGGCCAAAAACACCCTAGATGAAAAGATCTCGGGTTTTTAGAAAGGAGGAAAGCTTCAGCGTCTTCCCCTCCTGAACGTTCCGCACCTATACTTTGTACTAGTAGGAAAGAGAAATCTATTCATCTCCCCATCTCTCTTTCGCACGGAACAAAAATCGCTGAAACAAAAGCTCTATTGGACTCAGGCACCACAGAAAACTTTATCGATCCAATCACTGTGGCAAAATATCAGTTTCCCACCTGTCGATTACCTATGCCTATTCATGCTTCTAATGTCGATGGAACCTCCAATAAAGGGGGATTTATCTGCAAAGAAACTTATCTTGTGCTAAATGTCGCTGGACTGGAGGAGGTCACTTGGTTTCTAGTCCTCAACTGTGGAGAAGATCAAGCCATCCTAGGAATTCCCTGGTTCACGAAAGTAAACCCCTCCATTGATTGGCGAACTCGTACCGTCTCCATACCCAATGTTTGGGAGCAAGAGAACGCTGAAGGAGAAGCTCTGGAACAGAGATATTTGGTCGAATCCCTCCGAAAGACCACTATCTCTACCGAAGCAGCTATCTCTGCTCCCAAAACAGAAAAGACCTTACCACCGGAATACCAGCAGTTTGCCTCTGTATTCGCGGAAAAGACCCATGATCTTCTCCCCCCATCTCGCCCTTTTGACCATGCCATCGAACTCAATGACTCCTTTATCCCCAAAGTAGCTAAGGTTTATCCCCTCAACCCTAAGGAGCTGGAGTCCTGTAAAGCATTCGTGGAAGAACATCTCTGGACCGGGAGGATTGTCCCCTTGAAATCCCCTCAAGCTTCCCCTTTCTTTTTCGTACCAAAGAAAGATGGATCTCTATGACCCTGCCAGGATTATCACTACCTTAACTCCCATATGATCAAGAATGCATACCCCCTCCCCCTCATTTCTGATCTTCTCGACAAGTTAAAGGATTCAACTATTTTCACTAAGTTCGACGTCTGATGGGGGTATAATAATGTCTTAATCAAGCCCGAAGATCACTGGAAAGTGGCATTCATTACTCCTTTCGGACTTTTTGAGCCCACCGTCATGTTCTTCAGACTGTGCAACTCACCCGCCACGTTCCAAGCCTTCATGAATGATGGTTTCCGTGATCTCATCACCAAAGGATGGGTCGTCATTTACATGGATGACATTCTTATCCACTCGTCCTCACCGGAGCAACATCACGAACAAATGAAACGAGTTCTCCAAAGTCTTAAGGATCTTCACTTGTCCCTCAAGATCTCTAAATGCTCCTTCGATGTTGCAGAGGTCGAATATCTCAGGATGATTATTGGCCATCATCAGGCATCCATGGACCCCACCAAGTTAAATGCCATCAAGGAATGGCAACCCCCCCAGTCGGTCAAGGTGGTCTGGTCATTCCTCAGCTTCTGCAACTTTTATCGCAAGTTCATTGCTAATTTTTCTACTCTGGCTCAACCTCTCATTGACCTGATGAAGAAATCCACCCCTTGGACTTGGGATATGATACATGAAACCGCCTTCCACACTCTGCAGCAGAAATTTCTCTCTGCCCCGGTTCTTCGCCTCCCAGACACCACACTCCCTTTCTTCCTCATGACCAATGCCTCTCTCGTTGCCACTGGTGGTGTCCTCATGCAGAAAGACAGCAATGGTGATCTTCACCCTTGTGCCTACCTTTCCAAAACCCTCTCCCCTGCCGAACGAAATTATGACATCTATGACCACGAACTTCTCGTGGTTATTCATGCCCTTTATGAGTGGCGACATTACCTCCAGGGTACTTCGCACCCCGTCACCATCTTTACCGACCATAAAAACCTCTCTTATTTCCGTGAACCCCATAAACTTTCCCGCCGCCAAGCCAGATGGCTCCTCTTTCTCCAAGATTTCGACCTTCTCTTCATTCATCAGCCTGGATCTTCCATGGGTCCCGCTGACGCCCTCTCCCGGAAAGATCATGTCGACACTGCCAACGATAACCTTGCCGTCACTCTCCTTCCTGATGATGTTTTCCTCCGCACCATCGACCTTGCTTTATCTGACAAAGTCACCCAATCCTCCACTTCTGACCCCCTTGTTCTTTCTGCCCTTGAGAATGCCCGCGAGGGGTCCCCTCTTTTTCCCTGCTCCGCTCTCCACGACTGGTCTTTCGACGATGGAAAATTATATTACAAACATTGTCTCTATGTTCCCGAATCTCTCTGACACACTGTTGTTTCTTCCATCCATTCCTCATTTGCTGGGGGCCATGGAGGCATCTTTCGCACTCTCCACCTCGTCGCCCACGACTATTGGTGGCCTGGTCTCTCTACTTTTGTCCGACGCTTTGTTACTGGCTGCGCTGTCTGCCAGCAAAACAAAATTAACACCCATCCTATGGTTCCCCCGCTCTCCCCTATTTCCTCCTCGGCCATACACCCTTTCCAGCAAATTTCTGTTGACCTCATTACTGATCTCCCTCCATCCTGGGGACATGATTCCATTATGGTCATGGTCGACCATGGCCTTATGAAGGGGGTAATTTTCACCCCTTGCTCGAAAACTATCGATGCAGAGGGAGTAGCACAGTTATTCCTCGAGAAAGTCTTTCCACGATTTGGTCTTCACTCTACTGTAATCTCTGACAGAGGACCACAGTTTGCCTCCACCTTCGCTAGAGAACTGGCTCGACTCCTCCAGTATGACATTCGTCTTTCGACTGCATATCATCCTCAAACGGATGGTGAAACTGAATGGGCGAACCAATCCCTAGAAACCTACCTCCGTATCTTCTCTGAAGGTCACCCTGATTGATGGGTGGAACTACTTCCACTAGCCAAGTTCTCTTACAACTCCAACGTCCACTCCTCCACTCAGAAAACCCCATTCTCTCTTATGCTCAGGTACAAACCTCGAGGGTATCCCTCTTTAGGAAAGACATTTATTCCCACTTTGGAAAAACGTCTTTCCCTCCTTGACGAGGCTCGAAAGGAAGCATTGGTGGCTCACAAGAATTCCACTCGGATCATAAAGGAATGGATCTTTTCTAAGTTTAAACTGTGGAAGGTCGGAGATAAAGTATGGCTGAAAACCTGAAACCTACGATTTCCCCATAACTCCCAAAAACTCCTCCCCCGCCATGAAGGACCATTCAAAATCACCAGGGTCATCTCTTCTATTGCCTATGAACTTAAACTTCCCCCCTCCTGGAAGATTCACAATGTGTTCCATGCCTCTCTTCTCACCCCTTATTGTGAAACCCCTGAACATGGCCCTAACTTCCTAAAACCTCCACCTGAGGAGATAGAGGGCGAAGAAGAATGGGAAATCGAAGATATCATTAATCACCGAGGATCCTGAGGACGACGGCAATATCTAGTAAAGTGGAAGGGATACTCCTCCACCGAAAACACGTGGGAACCAGAATCCAACCTTAGCAATGCCTCCGAAGTATTAGCCGGGTATAAAGTTCAACGAAACCTCTGAAAGTCCGCCAACCCATTCCTAACCCACTCGACGCTCCATTCATCTGTCACCTTTACAATGTCCTCTCCCATCATCTTTGCTGAACGACTCCCAATCTCCCTTTGTCGCATCCTTTATGGAACAATCCTCACTGACCCCCACCCCCTATTTGCTGTGGAACACGACCCTCTCTGGCCCCAGGCAGACTCTCTACAGGCAATGGTACACCTGTACCATCAACTCTACACCACCGACCTCTTAATCCAACGGGCTAACATGGGGGGTAATGCTATTTTCACCCACGCTATAGACCACTCCCTCCACCAGACTCTAGATAACCTCCTTGATGTGATGCATCAAGAAGGCTTTTGGTTCTTTGCGAACCGTGTTCCCCCCTCCCTCCTTCCCATTCTTCAGTCCCTCATGGATGGGCTTACTCCCTCGGAGGAGGATCGATATCGAGGATTCCCTCACACACCCACTAATGATATCCTGCCCCAGTTCCTCGCTGTAGCGACTCTGTCCCCATCCTCATCCTCTCCTCCCCCTCCTCCGCGCTGCCCTCATCGTCATCATCATCGTCGCCCAACTCCCTATTCCATCCCTTCCGCTCCTCTCTCCGTGCTCTCGTCTTATGAAAACATGGAACCCACACCAGTTCCTCCCCCTGCTCAAGCTACTTGGACCCCTTCACCAAATCACCCCGCTGCTTGGTCCCCCCCACCTTCGCATCCCTCCTCCCCTATCCCCAACGATGTCTATCTCCAAGAGACACTCGCAGACCTTCATTATGCCCAATCTCAACCTATTGTACCATTCGTCGACACTCCCGCCCGACCAGGACAATGCTATAAATGTCAAGAATGGGGTCATTGGTACATGGAGTGTAGAAAGTATCGTTGCTCTCGATGTTTCCTGTGGGCACCCGGGCATGTGCAGAAGGACTGCTCCTACGTCCCTGATGACTTCTCACCTACGACGAACCCCTCTGAACCCGAATGGATTATTAACGACAGGTCTTCATCAGGAGGTGAGAATAATGCAGCTCAGTGAGCTGCACGCTACAAAGGGGGTAATGTTACAGTTGTCCTTTTACTTACCCGTTTTCCTCTACTTCCGTTCCGTTCCGTTCCATCAACATTTCTTCTCCAATTCTTTCCATTTTACCTCTATGCACCGGAGCTAGAGGCTGCTCAATATAGCTATCTTTCCCATATCCTCCAGAACATTCTAGACAGTTTCCTATTTCTTCTTGGTCCGTGCATTACTTCTCTACCTATAAATAGGTCGAGTTCGTACCTTTGTACTCTAGCTAGTTCTATGCAATCCAAGCCTAGTAGCCAGCAAGCCACTCTGGGGAGCGAGACCACCCATCCACCATTCCAGTCTTACGAGTAACGCTCCTCGAGGCTTATATCCAAAGTCGAGAACGGACCTATCGACTCTTGGTCTTCATCCCGTTCATCGAAGGGGTCGGACAAGGCCATGTCAACACCTTGTATTGGGATCAGACTATCTTAGTGATCCTCATCATCGCCATACCCGCCTGGAGGTGTATTAGCACGTTTCATCGTCTCTACTATATCGGTTACTAGCTGAGTTACTAGCCTCAGCATAACACAAGTGTTCATGTTGATCCCACTGCAAGGAGATCATGCCACCCCTGCAAAGTGGATGGGACTCAGAGGACATCATCAGCATCTATGGCTTGGAGGAGGAACTTGGGGTAGATGCAGAAATTGCCACTGCCACTGGCCTCAACTATGACATGGACTCAGTCCATATTACAAGGTATGCAGTCTCTCCACCGCACAAAACCAGACACTTACCTACTTTCAACATGATGTTCCCAATGTCTGCTCAAGTGTTACACTGAGGCTAGTAACTCAGCTAGTAACCAATATAATAGAGTCGGTGAAACGTGCTGATACGCCTCCTGGCAGGTATGGTGATAATGAGGATCACTAAGATAGTCCGACCCCAATACAAGGTGTTGATGTGGCCTTGTCCGACCCCTTCGATGAATGGGATGAAGACCAAAAGATGATAGGTCTGGCCTCGACTCTGGATATGAGCTTCGAGGAGAGTTACTCGTAAGACGGGAATGGTGGGTAGATGGTCTTGCTCCTCCGAGCAGCTTGCTGGTTACTAGGCTTGGATTGCATAGAACTAGCTAGAGTACAAAGGTATGAACTTGACCTATTTATAGGTAAAGAAGTAATGCACAGACCAAGAAGAAATAGGAAACTGTCTAGAATGTTCCGGAGGATATGGGAAAGATAGCTATATTGAGCAGCCTCTAGCTCCAGTGCATAGAGGTAAAATGGAAAGAATCGGAGAAGAAATGTTGACGGAATGGAACGGAACAGAAGTAGAGGAAAACGGGTAAGTAAAAGGACAACTGTAACATCAAGTAGTTAAATATAATGATGTACCTGCATGTCATATACCTGCTGTGATGACATTACTGGCTCCAGCAATACAACAGACTTGTGCTTGTTCGTCTCAGTCTGATCATCATAAGTGTGAGTGTGAGAAAGATCTGTGGATCCTTGATTCAGGTGCTTCAATGCACTTCACCTCACATCAAGACGACTTTGTTGAGTATAAAGAGCTAAAGGGAAACAATCATATACCAGTCCAAACCACAGCTCATGCTGTCTTTGTAGTTGGTATTGGATGAGTATTAGTGAGATGGAAAGATCACACTGGAGCTTTTCACTTACTTGATTTGCATGAAGTTGGTCACATCCCTAACTCAGGAGTATGTTTAGTATCTCTTGGTGTTCTCTTGCTCTATGGAGCACAAGTAGAAGGAAGCACAAAAAGCCTTGAAGTACAATATGGTGATGGCTCACCTTTAGCTGTGTTCACACCCAGATGCATTGCTAGGTCCATCTACACCCTTGTAGCAGAACTGCTTGATGCACACCCTCGCTTCCTTGTAACAAAAGCAAAGATCACATATGACACCCTCCACTGCTGCCTTGGACACTCTTCCAAAGAAGTTCTTCATCATGCAAAAAAGCATGTAAAAAATATGCCTGAAATAGAGATCCCAACAAGTGATCCTATCTGCCCAGGTTGTACCCTAGGCAAACTACCCAACAGGAGTTTCCCTCCTACTGAGCATTGGGGTACTTGCTCATTCGAACTGATTCACTTGGACATAAAATCATTCCCCATTGAGTTGTACCAACGATTCAAATACATCATCACCTTCCTTGACAATTACATGTCCATGGCATGGGTTGTATGCATCAGGACTAAGGATGCAGCCTTGAGTTCAACTCGGCACTTCCTGAAAATGGTGTCAACACAATTTAATACCAACATCAAAGGATGGATGTCCAATGCAGGGGGAGAATACAAGTCCAAAGCATTCGATGATATGCTCAAGGGGGAGGGCATTGTGATATACCAAAGTGCCCCCCATACTCCTCAGCAAAATGGATGCGCTGAAAGGCTCATGCGGACATTAATGGATAAGTCAGAAGCAATGCAGCATTTTGCCTGCATCCCTGACAGCTGGTGGCAATTTTCAATTGACCATGCAACACATCTGTACAACAGAACCCCCCTAAGACACCTTAACTGGCGCACACCATATGAGCTATTGCATGGCCAGCAACCAGACATAGCCCATCTTCGAGTATTTGGGTGTGCCACTTATGTGCACCTCCCTGAGGATGTGTGGGCTAATAAAATGGCCCCTAAGTCTGAACTCATGGTGTATCTAGGTGTTGCACCAACCAACAGCACAAATTTCTTATTTATGTGCACCACCAACTCTCTCTTCCATTCTGCTCATGCCATCTTCAATGAAGAGCATTTCTCTAAGTGCAATAAAAAGCACTCACATCCTAAAGCACAACCAGTACCAGAATCTGATGATTGTGAGGAGCTACCAATGCCACCACAGATCTTGGATGATTTCGACCACCACCCTCATTGACCACCTCCTGTTACGCTAAGGCTTAGAAACCTAGCTATCGACGCTGGAGACGAGCTCGATAGTACACACGGTGCTGTGGATGGGGCCAGACCCCTATGACAATGAGGACAAAGATACGAGTTCCTTCTTGAACAAAAGCAAATCAGATGGCAAGATCTCGGTTCGCGACAATGGCTATGAAGACGAAGGCTTGTAGGCCAAGTCGAGCGATAGGAATGAGCAACGCAATATGAGGCAGGTTGGCTTCGAGTAGTGAGGTCTCACCCTAAGGTGGCTTGCTGGTTACTAAGCTTTGTAGGCGTAGAACTAGCTAAAGTACAAGGAGAATACTACTGGTATATATAGACCTGGGTTGGTGCACAGACCAAGTACAAAATAAGTACTCTTCTAGAATGTTCCAGAGTATTTACTATGAAAGGGAGGTACAGCTCCGGTGCTGTGAGGCAAAAGGCATAAGTATGACTAAGGAAAGAATAGGGGTCCATTAACTCGTAACATTACCCCCCAATTAAGCGTCTTGAAGACCCTTCAAGATTCACTTTCCTCGACCTCATTATTTCCCACCAAGCGAGGGCATCTTGCTCAAGAGTGATGAGGTCCTTGGCAAGAGGTGCAGGGTCTGTCCAGGCATAATCTCGCCAGATGTCTGGGGGCCCAGAGAAAGCAGTGTGGGCAATGAAATTCGAAACACTCGCCATGCCAGTGCCCCCACTCTTGGCATTTGAAGCACTGTCCCAGACATGGGGGATTTCGAGGGGAATCGACATCGATGGGGTTAACAATCATCCCAGGGGACACGTCGGCGATGATAGTGTCTCTGTCAATGGTGGGGGTTGGCCGTATGTCAAGCATGGGGGAGATGGGACTCCTGTAGGAGGATGAGGAAGTGGAAGAGGGGGGAGTTTCTACAAGTAATTGTGGATAGGGACTATCCGGATGTATGCGACATCAAAGGGTTCGAGCAGGGGAAGTGGAAGGTGGAGAAGGAGTACGAGGGTGGTAAGGAGGGGATGTTGCTCAAGGGACATAGGAGGGCGGATTTGCTGGTCCAGCTGGGACAAGACGAGGTGCGATGTGGGAGGTACCGATGGTTATCAACCTGTCATACACGTCTTCTTCTCCAGGCGTCAAAGAGGAGATGAGGGGTACGATGAGGTGTTGAAGGGCAGAATTAGGAATTCGGTTGACGAATCCCCAAAAACCCTCGTAGTGGAGAAGGTCGAGGACATGATGGTGGATTAGGGTTTGGGAGTCGGCGAGGGTCTGGTGGGTGGTATGGGAGGCTCCAGTGTGGAGACGTTCATATAAAAGATGGTGAGTCAGGGTCTGATGATATAGATGTACTAGTGCTTGAAGGGTGATGGCACAGTCCCAGAGACTGTCCTTTTCTAACAGAAACATAGCATGTGGGTTGGCGAGGACGCCAGTATAGAGTATGCGACGATGGTGGTCTGGGAGGCATTGAGTGTAGACATGGATAAAGGAGGTGGGGTTGGAGATGTTGGAAGATATGGTGGGCGAAAAGGTTCAAGGAGGGTTGAGTCGGAGTTCAAAGATTTCATCGACTTTTATAGTCGTTTAGGACCCCAGAAGCATTTCCCAAATTCGATTCTGGTTCCCACATATTTTTGGCATGAGAATATCCCTTCCACTTTACTAAGTACTGTCACCGTCCTCATGTTCCTCAGTGATTAAGGATGTCTTCAACTTCCCATTCTTCCTTGCCTTCTATCTCGTCAGGCGGAGGTTTTAGGAAGTTAGGACCATGCTCAGCGGTCTCTCTATAGGGGGACAGAAGGGAGGTGTGGAACATGTTGTGGATCTTCCAGGTGTTGGGGAGCTTCAATTCATACGCAATGGGGGAAACAACCTTGGTGATTTCGAAAGGGCCTTCTCTTCTTGGGAGTAGTTTCCGGGAGGTATGGCGGAATCGGAGATTCTTGGCTTCTAGCCACACCTTATCCCCGACTTTCCAGGGTTTGAACTTCGAGTGGATTCGTTCTTTCATAATCTGAGCGGTGTTCTCATGGGCTGCTAGTGCTTCGTTTCTGGCTTCTTCCAGAAGGGAAAGACATCTTTCCAGAGTGGGGATGAAGGTTTTCCCAAGGGGGGGATAAGCTCTGGGTTCAAAGCCTAGCATCAAGGAAAATGGGGTCTTTTGGGTGGAAGTGTGAACATGGGCATTGTGGAAGAACTCTGCCATGGGTAGGAGATTGACCCACTTGTCAGGTCATCCATCAGAGAAGATACAAAGGAAGGTTTCAAGAGATTGATTTGCTCTTTTGGTTTTGCCATCGGTCTGAGGGTGGTATGCTGTAGAGAGTCGAAGATCATACTCTAGTAGTCTAGAAAGTTCCCTAGCGAACGCAGAGGCGAATTGTGGACCACGATCAGATATAACAGAGGAGTGGAGGCCAAATCTAGGGAAGATGTGTTCAAGGAATAGTTGGGCGACTCCTTCTGCATTGATGTTTTTTGAACAGGGAGAGAGAATTACCCCCTTCATAAGCCTGTGGTCAACCACAACCATAATAGAGTCAAAGCCCCAGGTGGGAGGGAGATCAGTGATTAGATCGACCAAAATATGCTCAAAAGGATGGGTGGTGGTGGAAGGGATGGGTGAGAGAGGTGGAACCGTAGGGTGGGTGTTAACCTTATGTTGCTGACAGGTTGCGCAGCGTGTGACAAATCGTCGAATGAAAGAAGAGAGACCAGGCCACCAATAATCTCGGGAGATGAGAGCAGTGGTACGGAAAATGCCACCATGGCCTCTGGCGGGAGAGGAGTGAATATTGGAGACAAGAGAATGTTGAAGGGATTCTGGGACATATAAATGGTTTTTGAAATACAATTTTCCCTGATCAAAGGACCAGTCATTGATGGAGGATCGGAGAAAAAGTGGAGAATTAGAAGTGGCCTTGTGGATAGCATCGAGAACAAGAGGATCAGAAGAGGAAGATAGAGCAATTTTGTCTGCGAGGGAAACATCGATGGTGCGTGCAAAGACAGTGTCTGGGAGTAAGGTGGTGAGGGTATTATCATCGGAGGTATCAATGGTATCGTGGCGAGACAAAGTGTCTGCTGGAGCCATATGGGATGCAGGGAGGTGAGCGAAGGACAAGTCAAAGTCCTGAAGAAAAAGAAGCCATTGGGCTTGTCGGCAGGAGAGTTTGCGGGGTTCATGGAAGTAGGTGAGGTTCTTATGGTCGGTGAGGATAGTAACGACGTGGTTGGTGCCCTGCAGGTAGTGGCGCCATTTGTAAAGGGCATGTATGATGGTGAGGAGTTCGCAGTCATAGATGTCGTAGTTCTGTTTGGCAGGGGAGAGTGTGCGGGAGAGGTAGGCACAAGGGTGAAAATCTCCGTTTGAGTCTTTTTGCATAAGAACACTGCCAGTTGCCACAAGCGAGGCGTTGGTCATGACGAAAAATGGTCAGGTAGGATCAGGGAGGCGTAAAATGGGAGCAGCAAGGAAGAGGTTTTTGAGAGTGAGAAATGCGGTTTCCTGGGGTTCGTCCCAGAGCCAGGGAGAGGACTTCTTGGTCAGGTTGATGAGTGGTTGGGCGATGGAGGAAAAATTTGCAATGAATTTGCAGTAAAAGTTGCAGAATCCAAGAAAGGAGCAGACTGCTCGAACAGAGCAAGGGGGTTCCCATAAGCGAATGGCATCGAGCTTAGTGGGATCCATAGCAGCACAGTGATTCCCAATAACCATTCCTAAGTACTCTATATTGAAGTGGAACGAAGCTTGGAGACGTAGAGCAGCAAAGCAGAAGGACACTCCAATGGAAGCAGAGGTTGAGTACAGGTGGGAGATACTCACTTGAGAGAATAGAGTTGATAATCAAGTTGATAGGTTGGTAGATACTTTCTGGAGCTAGGGCTCAACAGATAGTGGAAGAGATAAAAGAACTTCGTTAGAGGAAAGATGGGATACAGGTCCAGTACTTATACTCTATAATAATAAGGTTGAAGCGGAGTTCGAACTATATCAACAGATAAGAACCCGCTATATGATAGGTCAGATAGGTCTCAGAGTCACTATAGGATGATAACAATAATAGAACGGTTTCACCATTACATATGGATCTAATCCTATTGGTGGATATAATAGTCATGATAACTGGATCATATCCTATTGGATAGTATTCTTGGTTATCTATGACATGATCATGGTGTGATATCACATCATAATGATGCGATATATCATCAGAATTGTGTAATCTGAGTCATCAATCATGTGACCAGAATTACTAACCATTCCAGTGGCTTAATGGTTGACACATAACAGAAGTCATTGGTTCAAACCCAGTAAAGCACACTTTTATTCAACTGAATAGTGACATCTTCAACACTCTACTTCCCAAGTATCGAATACACACTTGGATAATTTGAGGGATAGATGTAGGTCTCGAAGTCGTTGGAGGACTTGCTTAGTCCAGGAGGTATGTTTGTTAGGGTTATCAGAGTGAATAAGAATGTCATCCATATAGATGACGAGCCAGCCTTCTGAGAGGAGGTCATAGAATTCATGGTTCATGAAGGCTTGAAATGTAGCTGGGGAATTACACAAACTGAAGAACATGACAGTTGGTTCGAATAGCCCGAATGGAGTGATAAACGCTGCTTTCCAACGGTCTTCGGGTTTAATAAGAATGTTATTGTACCCCCAACGGACATCAAATTTCATGAAGATGGAGGAAGCTCTGAGTTTGTCAAGGAGATCAGAGATGAGCGGTAAGGGGTAAGCGTTTTTGACGGTATGGGAGTTAAGATATCTATAATCTTGACAAGGTCGGAGGGACCCATCCTTCTTTCCTACAAAGAAGAATGAGGAAGCTTGGGGTGACTTGGACGGGATGATTCGGCCTGTTTTGAGATGTTCGTCAATGAACTCCCTACACGTCTGTAGTTCTTTTGGATTTAGCGGGTAGACTTTAGCCACTTTTGGAATAAACATGTCATCTAGCTTGATGGCATGGTCAAACACTCAGGATAGTGGAAGGAGGTTATGGGTTTTCTCATTGAACATGTCGGCATATGATCGATATTCGCTGGGTAGGGAGCATTCTTTTTTGGGTGAAGCTGTGGCAGCTTCGGTAGCGATGGTAGTCTTTCGTAGCAAAGCCACGAGATACCGTTGCTTGTCAGTGGTATTGGTATTGGGTAAGTCAGGGATGGAGATTTTTCGGGTGGTCCAGTTGATTAGCGGGTTTACTTTGGTGAACCAGGGGATGCCTAGAATCGCTCGATCCTTGCCACAGTGTAGCACTAGGAATCGTATTACTTCCTCCCTGGTTCTGATCCAGAGGACAAGTTTGACTTCTTTTCGGATGATTCCTCCACGATTAGTCATCCTGTCTACATTGGACGCTTTAATTGGTAGTTGTAGGCGAGAGGATGGGAATTGATATTTGGCTATAATCAAAGGGTTGATAAAATTTTCGGTGGCCCCAGAGTCTAGGAGAGCTCTTATTTCAGCGGTTCTTGCCCCATATGAAAGGGAGACAGGAATTCGAATAGATTTTTCTCTTCTATTGGTACAGATGACAGGAGCAAGTAGTTCAGGAGAGGAAGACGCTGATACTTCTCTCCTTTTTAAAAATCCATATCTTGGTATGTAGTGATGCGGGCTACACTTTCTTCGGCCTCTTCTTCTTCGAAGCAGGTTTTAAGAACCCTGATCATCTCCTTGGGGTCTACCTTTTTCCCTTCGAGGACTTTTAGGTACTTGTCTAAGTCAGAGGGTTCTTTTGGTGTTTCGACTTTTGTAGTCGTTGTTGCTGCCCTTGCCGGGTTGCGAGGAGGGCGAGCGGGGGTGGTAGTTGGTGCGTCCTTCTGATCCTTTGGGTGGTTTCTAGCCACGCATCCTTTTTTGTGGCAAATAAAGCACTGTCCTTCTCTAATGTGGTGGGCTTTTTCGATGGGGTTTAGGCAGACAGCATCTACTTCCATAGCATTGGGATCTCTCCTTGTCCTGTTAGAACTTCACCATCCCAATCCTCTCCGCATGTCCTTGATCCTTTCTTGTTGGGTGTGGAACTTACTTGCCTGTTCCATCCACCCGTGCAACGTGGTGGGAACGTTCACCATAGACAAGATATTGTTGATGAGTTTCTCATCTAGTCCTCACCCAAAGTTGTCGATAAGGGCTTCTTCATCAGTGATGTGGGCTTAGGAGGCTGCTAGGGAGAAGTCTGCCACATATTTGGCGAAACTGTCCTTGTCTCGGGTGTTTTGGGTGAGGGTTCGAAGGGTTTGGTGAGTGTGATTGGCGACATCATAGGGAAAGAAGGTTTTGGCGAATTCTTCCACCATCTTTGTGAATGACTTGTCTTCCGTCTTTATCCCCAGGTCCTCGAGCTTATAGAACCATCCCTCAGAGAAGGTTCATCCTCTCCCTTTGCTCATCTTATTTAATGCAGTAAGGAGCATGGATCTTTCGTCATATAGGTCAGCATTCATGGTAAAATATGCCCTCATTGCCATCATCCATCTGACGGCGTCCTTGGATTCCCTGGAGAAGTCATCAGGGAGTCCGGCTTTGAGTTCTGAGCAGGACATCTTCTTCGTCTTGGTTCTTCGGGCTTGTTCTTCTTCTTGTCTGGCTATTCGTGCGCTTTCTTCAGCTACCTGTCTCCGGAATTCTTCTCACTCCTTTTCTGTCCATTAACGCTCTTCTTCTTCCCGTAAGAGATGGTCAATGGTCTCCTGATCGAATGGGTGGAGGGGGTCCACTTCGGTTGGAGTGTCTGACTCAGATGAGTCAGATAATTCAGAGGGGGTGGAAGGGAGGTCTGGATTGGCTGCATTACAAGAGGGCCCTTCTGCGAATGGAGATGGGAAGATGTCAGAGTAAGGGGTGGATTGGGTGGTCTTCTTCTTTTTCTTATACGTGGATGGGTATGCTGGTCCCCGAGGAGGTACTATGTCGTCAGAGTGAGGTTGACCCTTCTGGATAGAGGGGTCAAGGGGAGAGCTAGTTCTTTTGTTATGCTAAGGCTTAGAAACCTAGCTATCGACACTGGAGACGAGCTCAATAGTACACATGGTGCTGTGGATGGGACCAGACCCCTATGACAATGAGGACAAAGATATGAGTTCCTTCTTGAACAAAAGCAAATCGGATGGCAAGATCTCGGTTCACGACAATGGCTATGAAGATGAAGGCTTGTAGGCCAAGTCAAGCAATAGGAATGAGCAATGCGATATGAGGCAGGTTGGCTTCGAGTAGTGAGGTCTCACCCTAAGGTGGCTTGCTGGTTACTAAGCTTTGTAGGCGTAGAACTAGCTAAAGTACAAGGAGAATACTACTGGTATATATACAGTGACCTCCAAAACCCTTTCAATAACTAACTCTAATGCAGTGTGCTTTGTGCACTGCAATCACCTGGAATAATCACATCAAGCTTTGCTGGAGAGAAAGATAGTACATACTCTTGGCTAC
>JBBPMM010000626.1:0-16484 GCA_038090335.1 Solioccasus polychromus
GCATCTCAGAGTCTGATGATGAGCTGCTAGACTCCTCAGAGTTAGAAGCAGAGCTGGAGGATGTGGGAGGATCAACCAGACTATAGGATTCAGCAATAATGGAAGCAAGGTATCCATTGGTTAGGACCTCTGCAAGTTGTTGGCGCTCTGGTTGGCTGGGCATGATGAATGAAGCAAGGAAATCTTGCTGTTATCGTTCGATGATTACAATCAAATTAAAACTCCGACTTAAATTGCGATCGCACAGCCAGGGTAAAACAACATCAAAACAGGGTATGTCAAAGTACAAAGCAGTTTTGGAGTGCCAAAACGATTTTCAAAACCATCCCCAAAACAGCCCCAAAACCGGGGCTGTTTTCTACTTTGAACATCCCTATTAAATAATTAAATGATTGTCAGTAATTAATGTTGCATATCTATTTTGACTAATTGGCCCTCCTACCACTCGTGCTGCCTCAGTTCTAGTGCGTTGGTCGATGGAAACATGGTTCAACTCTGGTTATACCTAGCAGCATTATAATTCAGCTGGAGGTTCAGTGTCGGGCCATTGGAACCCTGCCCCAGGTATGACTTGGGGCGAGAACGTTGCTATGCGAAAGACGCAATGGCTAATTCGAACACATCTTCTTTGTTAGGTTCACACCATCATGTGACAACACTCAATTTTGCGTCAAAGAAATCCGTAGTGAGCGACTTTGTAAAGCTCTAGAGGTTCCCTTCTCTACTTCCTTTTGCTCGTGGCATAGCCGCGTCGTCGTTCTCGCAGCCCCGCAACCCAGTCACTTTGAACCTAATGCGCCGAGCGACACCGCGTCTTAGCGCAAACGGTCTCGGAGCAGTTCCGAGTTGACTACTGATGCTCGTTTACACAGGAATTCGACCAGTTTTGCTCTTGCCGGGAATTCAGCACGGAGCCCGTATCGGAGGAGATTAACACCGACGAATTCATGATGGGTCTGACGAGGAACGTCATCAGGAAGATGCAGCAGCAGTTGCGAGAAGGTCGCATGAAGGGAGACTCCCGTCTACAGCAGACATTCGACATTTCTTCGCGACAGCTCCGGATGGCACCCGTCTGCACCCACTGCAAAGTGCAGGTTCGTTGATCATCATCCTGCATCGATTATGATGTGTTTACCCTAGAGAGATTCATGACGCCGACCCAGTCGCCTGGGCTCGCAAGTATGCGAACAAGCGTACATCCTGCAGTACTGGAACGACGGTACTGCGCGGCCACTTAGATCGCAGATCGGCAACCAGAAAGCCCCCGTATGCGCTCACGTTAGCCGCCCTCCATTGCGCCGATGTTTGTCATACGAATGTCTTGCCTTGGCATAGGGCCCGCTGCGAATGACGCACTCAAAGTTTGTGCGCTTCATCAAAGTACAACACTACTTTGACGTCCTCGGAATTCGAAAAGTCCACACAACGCATCCCAAGGTCCGAAGCAACGCGGCGAGGGCCATTCCCAATTCGCGCGAAAACAAACTGGGGGTCTCCGCCGGTGCATTCCTAGGGAAAGAACATGAAATAAGAGACGAGACACCGGCGTGCTGGCCTTGTCCTTATCGCATGCTGCCGAGCGATCACAACATTCTATGATTATCCGACGTGTGCACTTCCCGCCTGTCCCAACGCCATCATCGTGCGCCGTCTCTGCCCCGGAGCACTCCTCGCCGCTCCTGGCACATGTCGATGCCACTTTTACTTTGCGCAGCTTGGAGTAGTGACGGCCCGGAATTCGCAAATGGGTGCCTGTCACGGACTTGGCTTGACTCTCCTGGAGACAGCTGAAGATGCTGGATTATGACATCACGTCTCAAGTTGCGGCGCCAACTTGGTATAAATGAATATAAATTGTCCATTCTCCCCATAAAATGTACCATTAAACCCCCCAGCCCGTTACGGTTCAGACGTACTTGATGGTGATGGTCCCATAGCCAGTGGTGACGGAAGTGCTTTGCTCAATTTCAATGATGGTAGCACCTTCAGGAGTGTAGATGGAGCCGCTTGAGCCGGTAGCGATGGCATCAGTGAAGGTGATGTTGCCAAAGCCCGTAATGGAAACAAGGTCGTCGTCCTCAAAGATCCACTCAGCGTTCTCCTCACAGAGAGGGTAGATAGAGACGATATCTTGGCTGACGGTCTGGCCGGTGGTCAAGTTCTCGATGACCACGGTACCAGAGGTCGTAGAGGTAGCAGTGACGTTGGCCGTGATGACATCACCAGCGCTAATAGTAATTCCCGAGAAGGCGTAGGCGTAGTCAGGGTACCATTCGTACCAAGCTATTCGATGGAAAGTGCTGAAAACCAATTCGGGTTCAGATATCGGCTATTTCTTACCATCGTACGAGACCTCTCCGTCGGAGACGGTCATGTCGATACCAGCCTGAAGCATGGCAGTGTCACAAGTGTCACCGTCAATACCAACCCAGACCGAGGCACCACCGTTGCCGCCGGGGATAGGGACCAAGAAGGTACCAGTGACAGTGGTGAATGTTCCCTGTTGGCAAAAGAATCGGATTGAGCACGACCAGAGACCATACAGAAGATACGAACTTCAGGTTCAGCCCAGACAGCACCAGCAGAGTTAGAGCTGTACTCCGCGTCGGAAATACCGCCAACAGACGATTCGAGACGGTTAATAGGTTGCGACTGCCGGTTTTCGCGACGACGAGCGAGACGCGCCTCAAGCCGAGAGGAAGGATCGGCCAAAGCCACGGAGGCGAGCAAAAAGTTGCTGGCGAGGGTGATCTTGGAAACCATAGTATAGAGATGAAGTTACTGTAGACCACTGTCAATGAAATATGAACCTGAAGTTGAGAAAGAGCATCTTACTAGAGCCTTTATACGCCTACAATACGCCCTGAGGCTCCCATGAAGAGACATCTGATGGATATGCTCTCGATAGGGAACTGAGTGGTCTTCCAGTGGGTCTTGATCCCATCGGACCCTGTCCCTGGGAGATCATGGCCTATAAACATGTATCTCTATCTTCGTTTCAGACTGGAAAACGATAAAAGGTGGCCAATTGGAATAAAGAGCCACTTCATCCCGATAGGCCGTGTATGTGAAAAGGGGCAAGCCCACACGAATGCAAAAGCATTACCTTGTACCGGCATTCCCCACGGCGTGTGGAGAAAAGTGTATAATGTGATATGATAAATGGGCATAGCTCGCTGGGCTGAAAAGGGCAACGAATTCTTGACATTTGGCGAGTTGACCTTGGACTGTACTGTACGCGCGCACTTCAAGAATTACCATGCTTCCGTTGCCATCGTGGTGGGCTCACTCATATGAGCAAGGAGACCCCACCATGAATCACCCAAACACCTGCAGGGGCCGACCGAGTTGAGCGTACATAGTGTTTAAATGGAAGTTAGTAGGGCAGATGCATGATCGGCGTTTGATAGTGACAATCACAGACGAAAACAGCACCATGTCGCGGGTTACAATTTATGAAGTTAGGCCTGGATGGACTGCCGGTGGCTGACATGTATGAACGGTACAGCCATGGTTTCGTCTTCCGCTCTGCACCGAGCAAGATGGGAATGGTGATGTCGACATTTCTCGAATGGTAGTTGTGGCGTACATATGAACGCTGTACCTCTCAGAAAGCAATCCAATACAGAAGTCGCATAAATTTGGTCGTCCATGAAATGTGTGAACCAAACGATGGCATGCTCGAACACGTCTTTGAGTGTACAGGGTGCTTCCTTGTCCGAGTTGGACTTCAAGACCAAGGCATGAGAGTTGTTGGCAAGCAGGGATTTCAAGAGTTGTTGCAAGATTTCATGGCAAAAAACAGCTGAAAGAGGCGACAGTGAGCGACAAAAATGACAGTCTGAAAGGCCTACCCAGGTTCATGACGTCTTCGTAATGCCCACTGTCAACGGCATTTTTCGACGCCTTTTCTACATGGGGGTAAATCCTTGATCAGCCCAGCATGAACGTCCAGAACCGGCTTCATCCTGTCCTGTGCCCCGGACGGTGCGAGCAGTAAAGTGTACAACAACTGTAGGTCAGCAGATTGTCCGCACTAGCATTTCTTCAAGGGCAGGACCGTCTTGTGTATTTTGGCGCTTGCTTTATCGTATTCGAGCATGGGCCCCTCCCTGATCCCGTCTGTGATGAAGCAAGCCGCTTGGACACGATGAATGTCTATAGATACAAGCATGCACGTTTAAACTCGAACTGAGAGGTCGAGGAAGGGACCGACTGAAATGGTCTTCCCACATCTTTATCCGAACTACCACGGGATGCTCAGACCTCGTCTGAGACTCGGTGATAGAGCTAAAGACATTGGACGCCCAGCTGTGTCTTTATCCGGGTCCGTTTCTACGATTCACCGAAAGTAAACCCAAGAGCTCGTATGCTTAGGTTGGGAACCTTGCACACAGGATGGGATGGAATAGACACCGTCACAAGCTCTCTTCTTTTCCTTTGGCCGCAGGCAAAGAGGGATGAAAACGAGGCCTTCCTCTCTGTGTCTTCTCCTCGTCTTCGTCGGAGTCTTCCATCTGAGACAGCAATTCATAGTGATGGTTGCATTCAGTACCATGCTCTCGATCTCCTTTCACAAACCACTACCCGTCGGACCAAAAGTTCTCAAGTGCGGCAGCTTCATCCAGCTTTGTCGCGCATTCGGATCGACATCCAAAAAGCCCTCGTATTCGCTCATGCCAGCCGCCTTCTACACCGCATCTCAGCACATCGTCACAAATGATGCACTCAAAGTTCGTGCGCTTCATCAAAGCACAACCTGTAAAGTCCACACAACGTGTCCCAAGGTCCGGAGCAACGCGGCGAGGGTCACCCCCAGTTCATGCGATAACAAGCTGGGGGGTCTCCGCCAGTGCGTTCCTGGGGAGGACACGAGATCAGAAACGAGACGCCAGTATACTGGTCTTGTTTTCATCGCATGCTTCTGAGCGATCGAAGCGCGTTTTATGACCAGCTGACGTGCGCGCTGTTCACTCGTCCCAATGCGGCGACGATCTGCCCTGAGGCACTCCTCGCCGGCCCTGGCACATGCCGACGCCACTTTTACTTCGGTGTGGTGACGGCCCGGGATTCGCAAATCGGTGCCTGTCGCGGATTTGGCTGGACTTTCTGAGTGACGACCGGAGGTGGGCTCACGTGCTGGATCATGACATGCAACGTCTTGATTTTCGATGCCAACTTGGTATAGATGGATACAACTCGTCCGTTTTTGCCTATAAAACGTACCATTGACGACCCCCAGCCCGTCGCTGGTTCAGACGTACTTGATGGTGACGGTCCCATCGCCAGTGGTAACGGAGGTGAGAACCTCGCCGCTTTGCTCAATGTCAATGATGGTGGCACCTTCAGGAGTGTAAATGGTGCCGTTTAGGGGTGGCATCACTGAAGGTGACAGTGCCAAAATCCGCAAAGGGAACAGGGCTGCCGTCCCCCTCAGAGTCTTCAACGATCCACTCGACGTTCTCCTCACAGAGAGGGTAGACGGAGGTGAGATTTATGCTGATGGTCTGGCCGGTGGACAAGTTTTCAAAGACCACGGTAGCAGAGGTCGTAGAGGTAACAGTGATGATAATCCTGATGACATCGCCAGCGCTGATAGTAAAGCCAGAAACGTCGTAGGCATAGTCGGGGTACCATTCATACCAAGCTATTCGACGAAGAGTGATGAAAACTAATTCAAGTTCAGAGATCTGCCATCTCTTACCATTGTATGAGATCTCTCCGTCAGAGTAGGTGATGTCGACACCGGCCTGAAGGATGGCAGTGTCGCAAGTGTAACCGTCGATACCAGCCCAAATAGAGGCACCGCCATTGCTTCCGGGTACAGGGACTGTGAAGGTACCAGCGATTGCGGTGAATGTTTCCTGTTGGCAAAAGAATAAGATTGAGCACGACCAGAGACCATACAAAAGATACGAACTTCAGGTTCAACCCAGACAGCGCCAGCCCAGTTGGAGCTGTACTCCACAGTGGAAATACCGCCAGCAGGCGACTCGAGACGGTTAATAGGTTGCGACTGCCGGTTCTCGGGACGACGAGCGAGACGCGCCTCTAGCCAAGAGGAAGGAGCGGCCAGAGCCATCAAGGCGAGCAGAAGGTTGCCGACGAGGGCGAACTTGGAAAACATGGTGTAGACAAAGTCGCTGTGGACCACTGTTGATAAAACGAGAACCTAGAGTTGAGAAATTGCATCTTACCAGAGCCTTTATACGCTTATAATACACCCTGAGGCTTCCATGAAGAGACAACTGACAAATATGCTCTCGATGAGTCTCCCAGTGGATATTGATCCCTTCTGACCATGTCCCTGAGAGATTGGGGCATATAAACATACGCCTCTATCTTCGCATCAAGTTGGAAAACGATAAAACGTGGCCAATCAGACTGAAGAACTGCTTCATCCCGATAAGCTGCATGATGGTGAAAAGGGGCAAGCCGACACGGATGCAAAAGCCTTGTTTTGTACCCATTCCCCTGACGTGTGGGAAATAATGTAGAATGTGATATGATCAAATGAGCATAGTTTTCCGGGCTGAAAAGGGCACATAGCTTGGCACATGTAAGGCAACGAATTCCTGATAGGTTGATGCATTCAACGGGTTGGCCTTGAACTGTACTGTAAGCGCGCACTTACAAGGATTGCTATGCTCCCAGTACGACTTACTCATATGAGCAACCCCACCATAGACCACGCAACACCCGCAGGAGTCTAGATCGAAACAAGAGTATATAATGTTCAAATGGGTGTTAGTAAGGCAGATACATGATCAGCGTCTGACGGTTACGATCACAGATGAAAACAGCGCCGCGTCGCGAATTGCAATTTGTGAAGCTAGGCCTAGATGGACTGCCGATGGCCGACCATCTCGTGTAGTCTAGCGCTTGCTTTACCGTATTCCAGCATGGGCCCACTTTATCCCCCTGGTTCCATCTGCGATGAGGCAGGCTGCTTGGACATGATGAATATACATGGACGCGAATGTGCATGTTTGGAGGTCGAACTGAGAGGTGACCTCTCAATTTGACGTCAAACCGTGCACAGAGAAGACTTTTCTGTATCACCCAGGTTGTCATTGTCAATATTGAGGTCAGGTGTCAACCATACTGTCTTCTCTCCGCGTGCTCTGTGCATGCTGTTCTTTTTCATGATTGCGAACAGAGCCGAGTGACGTTTTCGATTGCCCATTAGTTCGTGTCGAAATCCGATTTGGGCGGAAGATGGAGAGACGTACACGGCCGAGAACAGTTCTAAATTAGCCTATTTCATGCAAGTGCAGACAAAGTGGTCAAGCTTCTCCCTTGGTCTGATTGCGATTGTCAGCCAACAATACCGACGGAGACGCGCACCTGTTCACATGGGACTGAGGGTACAAGGAGCAGAAGCACCGAGATACAAGCGGAATGACAGATATTCGAGGGACCAACCCGAATGTAAGCCCAAATCGACCTCAAAGTTGTCTCGAAGAAAAGGCTGGAGAAAATTAGAGTTGCAGGCGTTGACAGAGCGCCTTACGTAATATATCTAAGCAAATTTTTCTCCCTTCTACGCACAAGAGTCTTTGTTCATAACTCTTCAATTGACGAGGACCAGGAGCGAGCGCAGCGCCATCCGCAAACTTTGATGGTCGCGCGGAGTCTCTAGACCAAAGCACCGCTGTACCATACCCTCGTCTTTGATCTTTTCCATAAAAGTTGGTGTTGCATGGATACCGCACCATGAAAAAAAGAGTCCACCTGACGACGCGGACGCATTTCCGTGGACTTTTTTTTCTCTTCTTTCCATCACAGATTACACAGCAATCTGTGACCTCCCATCGACAGGGAGTCGCAGACAATTTGACTCGTGAGTACAATTTGTTGCAAGGCGACACTATTACAATTACCGTGCCAGGGGCGCCATCGACCGTTCCTGGCACACGCCGTCGAAACATGTTCTAGTCGGGTTCCAGTGAGTATACATATCTTTTTTTTTTTTCGCGTTGCACCGCCTCGAAGTTGACTGCCTGGGATTTACAATGACGCTCGAGGGCCGGCCCTGTGCCGGGCCCGGCCGGACTCGCCGACACGGTCTCGTCTGTTTGTCGAAGCCCGGATGGTCACAGTGACCGTGATCACGTTGACCATCCATCTATGCGTCCAATCCGATAACGACTACGCCCCCGCCCACATCACGTGTGATGTCCCAGCCGCGTACACGGCTCACGTCCCTTTCTCGTGACCTAAGCCCCCAGGCTGTGTTTCGACAGATCACGCTCCCTCTACGGCATCCGATGACCAGTGACCGGATACGCCACTCCACCGACTCGAAAATCATGAATCACCCCCTATATTTATCCTCACTACTCCGCATGACCCTATCCTAAACATACGTCTCGCATGCTTGGTATTGGAAGCGCGATGATCGCAGGATGGGGCGGACCACCGTTACACTGCCCGCCCCGTCACGCAAACTCCACAGCAGAGATACACGGCGCAAAGCATCCTCCGTCTCTGTTCCATTCCATTTTTTTTTTCTTCTTTTCCAGATCCGGGGCCGAAGCACCAACGTCCCACCCGCACCACCCACGTTTGTTCCGCTCGTGGAGCGAGTTCAAACTTAGCAAGAACGACAAAGGCATGCTTTTTCCGTATGACGCTACCCCAATGTAATCACCGCTCCGCGAGGAACCTTCTTTTTTTTCTTCTGATTAGAACGCGCGACGGAGGGGTGGAGGGCTGCGCACGTTGATCTGGCATGTCGCGGTACGTACGTATTCACGTATTCGTCTCGTCTTGTTTCGACCTTGCCGCTTTTCTAATCCCTCTGGCGTACCGACGTGACGCGAAAAAAAAAGGAAGAAGCGGGGGTGCTAATTTTAACTGGGGGTAGCACGTTCGGCTATGCCAACGGAAAAGCCACATCCGACTCCGAGCGTGCTATAAATAAGCACTTGATTGCCGGTTTCATCGTATGTCGCCGAAAAAAAAAGAAAAAGAAAAAGAGAGAGAGAGAGAGAACGGCGGGCGGGTTCTCGTCCCGCCCCGCCACAAAAATAAAACGCATCGGTTCGTTTTACAAAATCCGCCATTTCTATCTTTGTATTTGATCCCCCATAGTGTCGGTACCGACGTCGTCCCCAGAAGTGGGAGAGAGATTTAGAAAAAAATAAAATAAAATGAGGCTAACAAGCGGCTCGGTCGGCCGACGCAATCGAAAAAAAAAAAAAACCATTCTTCCGCTGCTGTCACGAATAAGGCCCCCCTCCGCCAGTGGAATTTGTGATATGGGAAGGGGGCGAGACTCTGTCGTCGGATCATCGAGTTTTTCCCTCCTTCCCCTCTCCCTGTCGCTCAAACTAGATTATCCCTGCTCGGTCGACGAACCGATCGAGACGTGCTCCTGACCCCCCTAATCCCATACCGTCGAATCGCAGTCGACCCGTCGAAACGCGAGGTACAGCCCACTAGGATCTCACCGGCGATCAAACTTTTTTTTTTTCCCTTCTCTCGATCCACGCCTACGCCCGTCGCACGCATATTTGGGCCCTCATCGCTTGGACGGACCTGGATCTATTCCTGGAACGCGACGAGTTTTACCTTGTAAATCGCGATACGCTTGCGTCGGCAGAAACTCGCCCCCCCCTCTACAGTCCGAGCCTTCCGATTCTATTTTTGTCTCCTCTTTTTTTGAAATGAAATCAGTAATAATAATATTATTATTATGTCACGCTGCATATTGATTCAACGCTGTGCTGTTTCTATCAAAAAAGAAGAAAGCGATGTGAGAAATAGAGTCCATTGAACCACCCGTGGGTGCTTGACGACGAATGGACAATGCGTGGAACCTAGTTACAACAACCCCTGGCTATCGTAGAAGGGAACGAAACAAGCGCGAGCGGAGGCGAGACAGTAGTGTTTTTTAAAAGACCATCCACGCAAAAAAAAAAAAAGTCATCGGTACGAGTCGTAACGGTGTCAGTGTCTTTTGCGAGAGCGATATTTATCACATCAACAATCTCAAAATACCACCCACGAACGCGGCCGATACGAGGAGACCGGCCATTGCATCCGACGACGTACGTCTCGCCCCATTGCTACCCGAGCCTGAGCCGGAAGAGCCGCCAGACGACCCAGATCCAGACGAGGACCCAGAGCTGGTCGGGGATGCAACACCGCCCGAGATCGTCGTGGTCCCAGCAATGTCTGGAACAAAAAAGTCAGTGACGTCACTAAATGCGGATAGAAATACATGCATTGCTCAAAGTTGGGAAGCGAATAGTTGGTCTCGACGTATGGCTGAGACTGATTGGTGGCGACACCCATGGGGACAAGGTAGGCGAATGCCGACTTGAGCTGCGAGTAAAACTTGACGGCCTCGGACATTGTAAAGTTGTTGAGCTCGTGGGTGAGCATGATCGTACCGCCCTATGTGGCGTGTAAGCGAGGCGGTGCAAGGTTAAACGTGATGCATACGGTGGCAAAGGTGCCGTTTTGTGCGCGAGCGATGAGGGCCTCGTAGTTGGCGTCGACGTCTGCGTCGGTAATGTTTCCTGTACCGGCACGCCAGTCGTTCGAGTCATACTTCCAAATGATGGTGCGAAGACCAAGGGCGTGAGCGATGGCACGGACACGGTCGTCGACGTCACCAAACGGAGGCTGTCGGAGGGTGAGCGGAGAACAAGGGTCGGAAACGCAGGACACGCACGCGCCAGCAGGTAGGCGTGATGCCAATCACCAGTTTGATGATTTCGATCTATTCGAGGTGAGCAAATGCTGTCGGACGACACCGAAAGGGCGTACGGCTAGCAAGACATGAGTAAACGAGTACGGCAGGACAAACGACGCTTACTGTAATAAAACTCGGCAAAGACTTCCTCATTCGTAAGCGCAGTCACTGCGGGGGAGAATGAGTATAGGGATGCCTAACCAAGCGGGGATACCGACTATAGCGATGAGACCAAGTGTCTAATGGACGAGGTCATCAGAGATTGACGAAAAAGGAAAAAGGGATACTTGCGGACGCAAATTTCGTGACCGTCTGCGAGGCCGCGCTGCGCCTCGAGGGGCCAATCGACGATGTTGCTTCCAATGTAAAACATGGCTACCAAGAAAGTGAGAGACGCGAGAGAAGTAAAATGATGGACGCACTAGCTTTCTGATTGTTCTGCTGGAGAAAATCGTAAAAAGCATTGTGAGAGCAGTTTGGACCGTCGTCAAAGCCGTAGCCCAGAGTGTTTGGCTACGAGATGTGAGCGGGGACGACGAAAACAACAAAGCGTCGCGCACCTCTGGCACGGCAGCAAGATCGGGGGGAAGGCCGGCGACCTTTGGTGTGGTGCACTGGGCATAGGTCCACCAACAATCGGGGTCGGAGGAGGGATAGGTAAAGTTTGTCCAGTTTCCCTCGAGGGAGGCGGGCTGATAACCGTTGGGCTGAATGTTGGGTATCTGGGACTGTATGCTCTGGTACTTTGCCATTGCGTTGGTATCGTTGGGGACGATCGTGGCGGGGGTCCAGATGGGAGGGAACTTGCCGGCGGCGATCGCCTGGCTGACGGGAGCATAGTAGTAAGGAGTGCACTCCTGGGCGGCATCTGGGACGGACGGATCAGCGTGGCGGGTGAGGGGCGGTGAAAGGACGGACTGGTGATTTGTGCCTCGCCCTGCTCTGTAGTGCGATCCTGTGCAGCGACGGAGTGCGCGAAGAGGACGACGACGGCGAGGAGGAAAGGACAAGAAAAGAGTGACTGGAGACGCATGTTTGGAGAGGAGAAGAGAAAAATAGAGCGACTCCAACGCTGGACGACAGAAGAGTTATAAGGGCTAATTTCAGAGGCGGCGTGTTGTCATATATGTATGCGTGTTCCCATTGCACGCTATTTATAGCCCAGTCCAAGGGCTCCTCAACAATGCCCGCATGTCGTCGCCATCGCTGTACGGGGGGCCTTTGTCGTCGTGCTCGTCGCCGAGCCCGATATCGCGGCGGTCTTGGCATATGTGAGCCAAGACCGCTGCTTTGACCAGGTCCACACCACCACGAGAAATTCCATAAATAGAACCTCCATTGTCTCCGACATGCGTATTTAATTCGGCCCTGTCAACCCCTCGCTTCCTTATCAAAAAAAAAAACAACCATGCACGTCTCACTCCGGAGTTCCAACACCGATTTCGTCTGGGACAACCCTAATCCGTTTGCATCCCCGGAAGATCCGGCCCAGGAACGCATCCGCGACTTTTTTCACGCCGAATTCGCCGAAATTCGCCGTTACGAACTGACCGGTCCGCTCCAGTCCGTACCCAGGGGCGTCAATCAATTCTATCACCACGAAGACGAGGACAGCGACGACGAGGATGGAGACGACGAGGGCAGCGACAACGTGGGCAGCGACGACGAGGGCAGCGACGACGACGACGACGACGACGACGACAGCTGCTGCGATGACGCCGATGACGAGGAGAGCGACGAGGACGAGGACCACATGCACGCCTTGAAGCCGATCGCACTCCCCCGTCTCCTCCACGTCAAACCCCTCTGCTTCAGACCTCCTACTCCCCCTCCCACCCATGCAAACACACTAGCAGAAGAATCAGCACGCAGGGCGAAACGCAACGCCCTCCGATCGCATCTCAAACTCCTCGCCATTCTTGGCCCCGAAGCAGCCTCAGCCATCCAAGCACCACACGCACGTCCCGTTTCAACACACGTACACTTCTCTGACACGTAGCATCTACATACCCGTAACATACATCTTGCACGTTCCTCCTCCAGTAAATACATCTACTTGCTACGCTTGTAAATCTTGTTCAAAAACGCTGTAAACACCGCCCGGCGCAACACCCCCTGCTCGTTCCCCTCGGGCTCCGGTACGCCCGCAATCATGTCGTCCAGCCGCTTCTTGACGCTCTCCTCGTACGCCCTGTACCGCTCCCTCAACCCTACCGCCTCGTACACCTCCTTCACCTTGGCCTCCTTGGCCGCGTCCTTGCGTCCATAGTTTTCTTCCAGCACCTTCCGCTGCTCGTCCGTCGCCGCCGACAACGCGACATTGATACACCACGAACACTTGTTGTCCACGATGTCCGTCCCAATCTTGCCAATCTGCTCCGGCGTGCCCGCATAGTCCAAAAAGTCGTCTTGAATCTGAAAGTACTCGCCGAGCGGGAGCAGGATCGACAGCGCGACCTTGTACGGCTCCACCGTCTTCCCGTCCACGACGTACGATTCTGGCACACCGCACACACGCAGCGCGAGCGCGACAGAGAGGTAAAAGCTGTAATACGCCGTCTTGTACTCGACGATGAACGCGTGTCGTTGCAACGAAAACTTGTCCAGGTCGACGTGATCCTCGGGCGCCGTGATCAGATCGACCAGCTGTCCCATCTCCGTCTGGAACGTCGTCTGCAACGCGTCAGCTTCAAAAAAGAAGAAAAAAAAAAAGTCAAAACAGGACGAATCGCACCTCGTGAAACAGTTCCAACAGGTGCACGTAGTACGGCTCGGATCGGAAGTGCGTCTTGAGCAAGTGATAGATGGCCCCTTCGAGCATGAACGAGTCGTTGACCGCGATGTTGCCCACTTCGGGGACGCGGTACCAGCATGGCTGTCCCCGCCGCGTGATCGATTGGTCCATCATGTCGTCCGATACCAAAAAGAAGGCTTGCAACTGTCCTCTTCGGCGTTAGATAGGGCCCAGCGAAGCAAACGTCCACGGGCACGCACGAGCTCGATACACCACCCCAACAGGGCCGATTTAAAGTACTCGTCCTCGGTCAAGGCCCTCCCCTTGAGGATCTCGACCGAATCGACGACGCTCAGTCCTCGGTTCAGTTTCCCCCCCGGGACGTTAAAGTCGAGATTCTGTCCGAGCGACAGGTCAGCATGGAACGAGAAAGCATTGGGGGGAGGAGAGATCGCTACCCGTCTGTACCAGTCGACCGCCTCGGGCGGCATGTTTTCGCTCTGCATATGCTCCACTAGTTCGTCGCGTAGGCGTTTAAACACCTGCTCGAACTTTTCTCTTTTTTGTTGCTTTGCATCGGTCGTCGACATCGTAGTACGGACGGTGGTAGAGATCTAATTAGCGGGACGTGGGGAGGGGGAGCAATAAAAAAAAACGTTGACGACGCAAACCGCCCGTTTTATCTATTGTCGGAAATGCACGTTATCGCCGGATTTGTCTCACCCGCAATTCGGATCACCGCTCCAGACTAGTGTAATGGCGAACGTGCTATACGACATGGCTTCTCCGTGCTCTCGTATTGGTGCTACGACGTAAGCGTCGATGCTGGCAGTTCCTTCTACGCCCCATCGTACGATAGCCTGGAAGCCAGTCGACTCGCTGGCAGAGTCGTCGTTCCGGGCCTCGCTCCGATGGGCCATGTATCCATCACCATCAGGGCCGCTCAAGCTGGGAGAGCGCGGCCGTCGCCGATATAATGAACTACCCGAGGGCTGAACGCGTCCGCACATCCGAGTCGTACCACCATTCTCGCAAAGCCTGTCGATGCGATGGCGATGGCGATGGCAATGACGATGGCGACGCTATCACCCGTGATCGCAGCCAGGCAGAAAATATCTCGCTCTACCTCCGGGCTGACCTCGCACGGACGACACTTTCGATGACCAGCATATCACCTACCGATATCGGATGCACCCGAAAAACGACCGCGTCGAGCGTCCATCCTCGCTGTCACCCGCCACCCAAATCTCGATGCAATCGGGTGTCATCCAGCGCCACTGATGTTGTCCACGAACATGTATAACAGATCCATCAACGTTTCGAGACGACGCACCTCGCGGTAGCTATTCATGTCGAAGTGCCTCGCCGTCCCCATCACCACCAAATCCGTCTCTTTGTCTTCTACGAACCCCACGGCGTCTGCTGTGGTTGTGAAAGGATGAGGGAAGCGACTAGCAACGACAAGCGCAGTACATCTCGCGATCAGAGCCGTGCAGCGAGACGAAGAACAACCCTCGACGAACGCGTCGCATCTACGAAAACAAGCAAACGCGAAATTTTGCGTCCAACCTTGCGGACACGCCGATGGGCAAGCGACCCATGGCTATCCGCCGTCTTCGAGGAGAGCCACGATACACATTCGCGTTTTCCCAAGACATCGACGAAACTGTCCAACAAGGCCAATGAGCTCGAAATTACGGTATAGCCACGCAGGTTCTTTCTTCTGCCATCATCGAATCATGATGCCAAGACACCAAAAAAAAAAGATGAAAAGATGATAGCGGAGCTCGAGAATCCACTCATTAATGAGATGGCGCGTAGAATCGTACTGCCACTATGGCCGAGGTGACGGACGGACGGCGGTGATTTGGCACGTCGTTGCCGTTTTCGAGTCGATTCTTGGTGACTTTCGCTATCTTTTTTTACGGCGGCGCCACTTTGTCGACGAGTTCTTAGCCCATCGCAAAAACGGCCAAGTATACATGACCTCGTTGGGTCTGTTTTATCATTACCAAAGGAGGCGGTACCTCCATCAGTCGCAGAGTCATCCAGGGACCTTGATTTCCTTAAACTGTAACGATGAATTGAATCCTGAGCGGAGTCGCCGTCGAGGCCGAGGGGGATGAAAAGCGGCACGAGCACGCACGCGTACATGCAGAGCGGGGTGTACCGCGCTTCTCGGGTAGTCCGAGCCAGAGCGGGTCTCCATTCCAACGAGCACCTCTTGCGGTTGACATCGTTCGTCGGACGCTGACGCTATACAAGTGATAAATGGATCCCAGTCTCGGCATTCGTGGACGAGAAGGCGTACGGGCCACTTCGTCCCATCGACGGAGGTCTACGGGGTTGGACCCCGCAGACGAAGTTCTCGACAATGGCGCGCGTCGACCATTGCGGTCGTTGCACCATCGTTCGCGGACGAGACTGCACAATGTGGGTGAGCATGTAGAACGACATGGCGCGAACGGGGATGTGGAAATACCAATCGAGCGTTTCGAGAACCTCGAGAAGGAGGGGCTCGTACTTCTCTCACCGAGCATCGAGCGTGCGTACGTCGAAAACGAATGTTGTACTTCCTCTTAGTCGTCTTGGCTGGGCTAAACGGTTGTTTGACGGTGGGGTCGTTCGCAATGCTTCAGACGTACCCCCTTCAGTACCGTTAGTATCGCGCTGATATAGTTGGACTGACGAAGCATTATGGGCGTGGGTAAAAAAAAAACGGCTCAATGGTAGACTTCACAAGAGGCAGTTTATGGAGGGTTAAAAACTCGTCCTCTAAAGACAATCTGCCACCAACCTAGTACTTGTATTTGCAACTAATGATTGCGTTCGTATTCAACCAATCTCGTCGGTCTCTAATCTCCATTGCTGCAAGACGATCGCCTCTTTTCTGTCTTCAATTTGGACTGTTGCTTCATGCGTCGATGATGTTTCATTGATGCCATCGCCTCGATACCTATGCTATGCCACAGTTCACCTTACTTCGACATTGGCTGTTTTCTCGACGAAGGACTTTGTTCGCACCTATCAATTGGACTAACC